>SKCR01004944.1:0-64970 GCA_019454045.1 Zanthoxylum bungeanum | reverse complement strand
CCCATCTAATATCCATCTGATATAATTATTCATATAAACACACCCAAGTATTTACACAAAGCATGTTGCCAATCAATCTAATCCAATTAATTAATTTTTTATTAATGACCAACCAATGTTCAAACAACGATTTGATTTGCGCGAGTCCAACTCGTTTAAGAATAAATACTCAAAGTACATATTCTTGAATTATATCGAACTACAATTTTAAATCCAATTTAAACTATATCCAATATTAATTCATGTTTAATTCCAAATAAATAATTACACTTTTAAAAGTGTCTTTTAGACTTGGATTCCAAATCCAATCTTAATGGGTCTCGAATGCTCAATTAGTATCCAATATTATTCAATTAAAGTCCAATGGGCTTTCAATTAATTCTTAGGCATGGGCTTTGGCCATTATGGATCAAATCCAAGATGCCAAGACCCAATAGGAATCACCCTATGCCAAAAATCAATTTAGGCCCAATTAATTTTTTTTAAAGGCTCAATAGTCATGTTTGGACTTTATGGAAATGGTTTTAGGCCCAATTGGATCTAACACAATTGTCCAAAACCATACTTGGCCCAACCAAGCCCATTAAGCCCAATTACAACAAATTAAATTAATACATTATTCTAAATTACATATTAATCCAATTCAAGTGTAATTAACATAATTAATCAACTAATCTAATGTTTCCAAAACACTAATTAATCCAATTAATCATGCTCATTAATTCCAATTCATGTCCAACACAAATTGAAGCAAAATCAATTCTACAACATGCTTAGGCTCACGGCAATGGCAAAGAAATTATCATGCAATTTGATTTCAATCTAATTAAATAAACATTTAACATACATTTCATGCCAACAACACATCCAATTGCTAATTTTCAAAAAATCACCATGAGCACTACATAGGGTTCCATTTGGCCATGGCTTAGGATTTGGGGAAATGTTTGATCCAATAAATTTCACAAATCCAATGATGCAGAAATCCAATTCATCATCATCCAACCACAACCAAACAATCAATTTCGAATTTTCACACTCCAAGCATAAAATCCCCAAATTAAAGTTTGGAACCCTAAAATTGAAATCAAGTTTAGATTGGCTCATGATACCATTGTTAGTGTCCTAGACATGTCCAAGGATCCTAAACAAGATTTGTGTGTGAATAAAATCAAAGAAAGTTACGAAAGACTTACAATGATCGATTGAGGAATTTCAAAAATTTCTCCTTGAATGTTGAAACTCCAAGCTTTGTTGAGTGTTTCCAACACTTGGGTGAGTTTCCCTATCACCTTCTTTTAACTCTTGAAGTGCTAGCTTGCTTGAAATTTTTCAACAAAATTCCAATGGAGAGAAGAGGCTCACGTTTTTTACAAGAAAGAGAGAAGATGAATAGTGTTGTTTCCAAAACAATTAGTTTCTTAAACTTGGTTGACTTGGTTGGTGTGTTGGTTAAATACATCCAATTTATTAATGCCAACAACTTCCATCAAGTGTCAAACAATTGATGTAAGTCTTGGGTCCCACCACTTTAAATTCCAAATTAAAGTTGGCTTGTCCAACACATAACTTAGTTTTGGGCTCGGATTCGTTTAATCCGATCAAAAGAATTTTCTGTTGCGACGTAATTAAATCCAATTTAATTAAATAATAATGCCTAGCAAATTATTACGAAAATCGATTACGAATTAATTCCAAATTAATTCGTTCGCCCGAATTAAAATCCAATTTTAATTTCGCATTGAAATCCGATTTCAATTAATATATCCAATATATTATTTAATCGATTAATTCCAAATTAATCACAATCTCTCTCTTCTTTACGAATTTAATCGCAGATAAATTCTTGCCGTAATTAATCCCAGATTGATTTTCTCTCGCATAATTAATCCCAGATTAATTCTGTTCCAGTCAAATGTCATCGGTGAATCTTTGGGAAAAGACCCAAGAGATCACTTGATATGTTGGCAGTAAATACGGTCATTGGACTATCCGAACACGTGTGTACCACGTACCATGTTCTTACCGATTTACAAGACATAGTTGGCTTTTAGCAAAACACTGTGCCTACCCAATCTCCAGAAATATTCAACGAAGAATATATAATCTATATCAGGCATAGTATACTATGTATTGCGTATTGCGATCCAGTATCGAATGTCACATGCTAGGCTTGGGGCTGGAATTGTGTCTGCCCCGTACGAAGCATATATCGGATCACTAACAACTAGTCTCTTTAATCGGATAATCATGACCTAGTCATATTATCCCGATAGCTGCAGTATTTGAGAGTACTAGTTCTATATCCCTGCGTGATCATCATCTCCATATGACTGAAGTGATACTTCCATCTTGACATCACACCCAATACACTACGATTCTCAGTAAACCTAGAAGAGGCGTACACATAACCTGTTAAAGCCTCGGACGACCAAAATCAAAGCGTACTGATTGTCGCAAGTATTAGCGATGCAAGTCTCAAGTTAAGACCAAATATACCTACCCTGATTCGGATTCCCTGATTCAGGTTAAGACCAAATTTACCAAAAGGCTAAGCAAAATTTTGGAGGGAAAAAGGCTTTTAATGCCTCCAACTACTTCCATCACCAAATTGACACTTGATGGACAAGTGATGTAAGTTGGTGGGACCCACTTTAATTCAAAATTAGAGTGGCTTGCTCAACACAGTTCGGGCTCAGATTCGCTTAATCCGATTAAACGAATTTTTCGTCGCGACGTAATTAAATCCAATTTAATTAAATTATAATGCCTTGCAAAATTATTACGAAACGTCGCTCACAAATTAATTCTAAATTAATTCATTCGCCCGAATTAAAATCCAATTTTAATTCCGTTATGAAATCTAATTTCATTTAATATATCGAATATATTATTTTATCGATTAATTCCAAATTAATCGTTCTCTCTCTTCTATTTGAATTTTATCCCAGATAAATTCTCGCCGTAATTAATCCTAGATTAATTTTCTCTCTATAATAATTAATCCCAGATTAATTTTGTTCGAGTCATACGTCATCGGTGAATCTTCGGGAAGCGACCCATGAGATCCCTGGATATGTTGGCAGTAAATCTGGTCATCGAACTATCCGAACACGTGTGTCCCCGTACCACGTTCTTACCGATTTACAAGACATGGTTGGCTTCTAGCAAAGCGTCGTGCATACCCAATTCTCCAGAAATATTCTTTAAGGAATATATAATCTTTGTCAGGCGTAGTTTACGTAGTATTGTGTATTGCGATCCAGTATCTGATGTCACATGCAAGGCCTGGGGCTGGAATAGTGTCTGCCTCATAAGAAGTATATATCGGATCACAAGCAACTAATCTCTATAATCGGATAATCATGACCTTGTCATATTATCCCGATAGTTGCAACATAATAGAGAACCAGTTCTGTATCCCTGCGTGATCATCATCTCCATATGACTGAAGTGATACTTCCGTATTGACATCACACCAATACACTACGATCTCAATAACCCAGAAGAGGCGTACACATAACCTGTTAAAGTCTCGTACGACCAAAACCAAAGCATATTGATTTTCGCAAGTATTAGCGATGCAAGTCTCAGGTTAAGACCAAATACACCTACCCTGATGCGGATTCCCATAGACATATAGTCATACTACCAATGGATTTTGTGGGGTCTATCCAGAGTGAAGCTGTTCCCGTACCATCGGTAAACACAACCTCCTATTACACTTGTATAAGTATCCAATACTTAAATATATGAGAAATTATGTTGTTATGCTCCCACAACGCGCACAAGTGCAATACTAGTCTATTCCGCATTATCGATATCCAGTCTCGATAATACTACAACTGGGGATATTTAAAGATTAAACTTTTGTGGATTGATATCGTCTTATATCGTATTAATCCGAAACTAATCATAAGGACTTTTATCATTTATGTATTCAGTAATTTAATTACAAAATGATAAAATAGCAATTTCCATTGTCACATAGTTAATTTGTACAAAAACCACAATGTCTTTTACAAATAGTGATGCTATGGGTCATAATTGTCCAACAATCTCTCACTTGGCCTATAGCCAGTCACTCAAGTATCTAACACCTGAACTATGTACATGTCGCTCAAACTTTTGGTGAGGAATAGCTTTCGTCAGCGGATCTGTAATATTATCATCTGATACGACCTTCTCGATCTTCACATCGCCACGATGTATGATCTCACGAATCAGATGGAAACATCGAAGAACATGCTTGGATCGTTGATGAGATTATGGTTCCTTAGCATGCGCTATAGCCCCGTTATTGTCACAATACATTAGAACGGGCTCAGCTGCTAACGGAACTACTCCTAATCCAATTAGGAATTTACGGATCCAAACTGCCTCTTTTCCTGCTTCAGCTGCAGCAATATATTCTGCTTCTATTGTCGAATAGGCAACAATCTCTTGCTTGGAAGATTTCCAGCTTACTGCTCCGTTGTTCAAACAAAATATGTACCCAGATTGCGACTTACAGTCGTCTTTATCGGTTTGGAAACTTACGTCGGTAAACCTAGTTGCCTCAAGTTCTCCATCTCCATATATTAAGAACGTATCCCTAGTTCGTCTAAGATACTTAAGGATGTTCTTAACCACAACCCAGTGACCATCACCTGGATCGGCCTGATAGCGACTACACATGCTCAAAGCATATGAGACATCAGGTCGCGTACATATCATGGCATACATGATCGATCTGACTGCCGAAGTGAACATGATCTGACTCATGTTGTCTCTCTCATCTTGAGTTTTAGGACACATGTCCTTAGATATAGTGACACCATGTGACACTGGCAAAAGTCCTCTCTTGGACTGATCCATGTTGAATCGCTTCAACACTTTGTCAATATATGTGCTCTGAGAGAGTCCAAGCAACATTCTAGATCTATCTCGGTAGATTTTTATTCCTAAAATAAAGGCTGCTACTCCCAGATCCTTCATGAAGAATTTTAATGAAAGCCAAGCTTTCACCGATTGTAGCATGGAATGTCATTGCCAATAAGCAATATATCATCAATGTAAAGAACAATGAATGCCAGTGCGCTCCCATTAACCTTCTTATATACACAAGGATCATTGTCATTTTGAAGGAAATCATATTCTTTTATGATCTCATCAAAACGTTGGTTCCAAGAATGTGATGCTTGCTTCAATCCATAAATGGATCGATTTAACTTGCAAACCTTGTCTGCATGTTTTGGTACGATAAAACCGTCAGGCTGTTGCATATAAATATCATTCAAAATGTTTCTGTTAAGGAAAGCGGTTTTGACATCCATATGCCATATTTCGTAATCGAAATATGCAGCAATAGCAAGTATTATCCGAATGGATTTAATCATGGCAACATGTGAAAAAGTTTCATCGTAATCGACACCATGTCGTTGACGATACCCTTTCGCTACAAGCCTAACTTTGTACGTTTGTATGTTGCATCCATGTCGGTCTTCCTCTTGAAGACCCATTTGCAACCAATAGGCTTTACGCCTTCTGATGCATCAACCAGTGTCCAAACTTGGTTGGTGTACATGGAATCCATTTCGGATTTCATGGCATTTTGCCATAAATCGGAGTCGATACTTTGTATCGCTTCCTTATACGTAGCTGATTCGTCTTCCTCAATAAGATTAATATCCACATGAGGTGATATCATAAACCCATACCTCTCAGGCTTTTTTCTGACTCTCTCCAATCTACGCGATTCTTGTGTATTCGAAGATTGTGGTACAGTCTCATCCCTGATGAACTGTTCATGTTCCGTTAAGGATTCTGTGCCAAGAACAGTATTACTCTGATTTTCATCGAGTTCTACTTTCCTCCCACTAACCACTGCATTTAGGAATTCCATTTCGAGGAAAACCGCATGTAGAGCAACAAATACTTTGTTCTCTTGAGGGTTGTAGAAGTAATATCATTTGGTTTCCGTAGGATAACCTACATATAGACACTTATCCGATTTGGGTTCTAGTTTGGTATCATCCAAACGTTTAACGTATGCCCAGCAACTCCAAATCTTCAGGAATGAGAAACCCGGTTTATTTCCTGTCCATATTTCATACAAAGTCTGTTGAACAGACTTTGACGGAACCTTATTCAAAATAAGTATTGCACTGTTCAATGCATATCCCCAGAAGAAAATAGGTAGCTTAGTGCGACTCATCATCGACCTTACCATGTCCAACAAAGTTTGGTTTCTCCATTCAGACACACCGTTTAATTGCGGTGTTCCGGGAGGAGTCCACTGTGAAAGATTACCATACTCTTTCAAGTAATCAAGAAACTCATTGCTCAAGTATTCTCCACCACGGTCCGACCGTAATGTTTTAATACTTTTTCCGGTCTATTTTTCTACTTCGTGTCGAAACTCTTTGAATTTCTCAAGGGTTTCCGACTTGTGTCTCATAAAATACACATAACCATAACGCGATGCATCATTCGTAAAGGTTACGAAGTATTCATATCCACCTCTAGCCTGGCTAGACTTGGGCCCACATACGTCACTATGAACGAAGGCTAACAGTTCGTTGGCACGTGCACCTTTACCACTAAAAGGTGTTTTAGGCATTTTTCCTAATAAACAAGATTCGCAGACGTCATATGAATTTGGATCAAATTCGTCCAAGTACCCACTCTTTGAAAGTGTGGATATGCAAGTCTTGTTAATGTGTCCCAGACGACAATGCCACATATAAGTTTCATCTTTGTTACTTAGTTTAAGCCTTTTGTTTGTTACATTATATGTTTGAGATTTATTTATATTCAAAATATAAAGACCATTATTCACATCAGCACTGCATATCTCCATATCATTTTTATACATAAAACACCCAGTGTTTCTAAAAACAAAAGTATACCCACATTGGGCTAATAAAGATACAGATATAATATTCCTAGTCAAACTAGGCTCATAATAATAGTCTGATAAGTTTATTACATGTCCTGATGGCAGTTCCAAAATATAAGTCCCAACGGCCAAAACGACAACTCAAGTCCCATTTCCAACGCGTAGATCAATCTCCCCTGAGGCCAGTCTCCTACTAATCTGCAGATCTTGCACATCAGTACATATATGAGTACCACAACCAGAATCAAAAATCCAATTTTTAAAACTAGAAGTAGACATGTTTATTTCTATAACAAACATACCTGAAGCCAGTGCCTTGCCCGCATTGATTTCCTTCATGTGCGCCTTGCACTCACGGCAGTCACGCTTCCAGTGAACCCGTTTGCCACACTGCATGCATACATCTTGGGATTTGTCATTTGCCTTCCCAGAAGACTTTGACGATTTGGCATTGCCCTTCTTCTTCTTATTCTTTACACCTCCAGTAGCCTTCGGCCAAGCCTTGGGAGACTGAGATGTTGAAGCGAAGTGCGCCTCGCACTTTTTGCCCATTAAAAGCTCTTTTTCTGCTTCACGCAGCATTTCCATCAGCTCTCCAGGAGTATGGTCTTGGTTCATCATATTGTAGTTCATGATGAACCCGCTCCAGCTGTCAGGAATAGACTGCAAGATCCAATCTATAGAAGTCTCAGCCTCAAAGGTTATGCCTAGCTGACCCAGCTGTTTGATGTCAGCAATCATCTGCGACACATGTACCCTCTGACATTCGAGAATGAAAGAGTTTCTTCTGCAATTCATACCTTTGCGATATAAGGTTAGATCGATGAAGGTCCTTCAATTTTGCCATCATAATATATGGATCCAATCCCTTGTTCTGGCGACGAAATTGAGGGGTCATCGCAGCGAGCATGACGGATTGAGCAGTTGAGTTGTCATCACTATGAGTCTTCCAAATCTCAAGCTCAAGCGGCTGCTCATTTCCGGGCTTAGGCCCGAGAGGTCTCTCTATCATATAGAGCATCCTCTCAGCCCCCAGGACAATCTTGAGGTTCATATCCCAGTCAGGAAAGTTCGCACCATTAAAGACATTTTCGCCCATGATAATGTCTCTAACCCCGATCTTTCCAGTCATCTTAATTGCAATAGTCTAACTATTCAATTAACGATTTTTTGGGTACAATCCAATTGTTACAAGAAAAAATAATAGAATATTAGTCCAACTAATAAATATTTAAAATGATGAAATAATTTGAAAGCGGGTATTGGCAAGTATTTGAACGAAATTACAAATTCAATACTGGTCTCCCACTATTTTTCGGCGAGCCTCTAACCCTTTGTTGAGTACTCGGGAAACCTAGTTTCCTAGTGGGCTAGGATCCCATTAAATAACACACAACCTTGACTTTGGCCAACAAGCTGTATGATATTTAACTAGGTAGATCTCTAAGATCAATTGGATCTCATCCAATTCCTAGATCCGGTAGGTGGACCTCCAAGTCCGAAACATATATACAATATATATGCCAATATATCCAATATATTTTCCTAACCTTTTCCTCTGAATCAACTAAGCCTTGGCTTTGGCTCAACAAGCTTAATGATTCCAGTTAAGCGGGACCCATTGACCTTGGAAAACTTCGTAATCCATGTCGATGAACAAGAAGTGACCTTGACATTGGCCAACAAATCACAACTTGCCCAAGACATGCGATATGAAACAAAGCTTTCATGGTTTAAAACACATCCGCGATGGACATTGATCTTGACTTTGGCCAACAAACCAATGTCAATCTTGGATCTTGAGAAAGAACCATTCAATGGAAGGAAAACGCTTAATATTTGATTGAGGGTTTTTCGCGTAATTGGCAACCAATTAATTATCTTTGATTAAATCTCATTATACACTCTTAAGCATGCATTCTAAAAGCATAATAAGGCGCGATAAATAAAATAATAATGATAAGCGGATGGATATCTCACAAATTTTTCCTAGAACAAATCACTCTCTTACATAATACTATTCTAACTTCTACCCAATTACATAATACAATAAAGAAATCTCATTACATTGAGGGGAATTGGTGAGAAGAGAATTACAAAGAGTCAAGAGATAAAGGCTGGACACGCAGGTCCAATTAATAAATTCTAAATTTATTACAATAATTTCCAAAATTGCCCTCACCCATCTAATATCCATCTGATATACATTATTCATACAATACATCCATGTATTCACACAAAGCATGTTATTCAATCAATCTAATCCAATTAATTAATCTTTGAATTAAATGATCATCCAATGTTCAAACAACGATTTGATTTGCGCGAGTCCAACTCGTTTAAGAATAAGTACTCAAAGTGCGTATTCTTGAATTATATCGAACTATAATTTTAAATCCGATTTAATTTGTATTCACTACTAATTCTTATTTAATTCCAAATTAAATAATTACACTTTATTAATGTTCCTTTTAGACTTAGATTCTAAATCCAATCTTGATGGGTCTCAAAGGCCCAATTAAACATCCAATGTCAATTTAATTAAAGTCCAATGGGCTTTTAATTAATTCATAAGGCATGGGCTTTGTCCAATATGAGTCAAACCCAAATGCCAAGGCCCAATTAAAGAATCACCATGTTTGCCATAAAATTAATTTCGGCCCATTAATTATATTTGGACTTAATGGAATGGTTTTAGGCCCAAATTGGATCCAATCCAATTGTCCTAAACCAACTTGGCCCAACCAAGCCCATAAGGCCCAAATATAACATTTTTTAGCCTAATTCCAAATTAAGCCTAATTAATTAAATATAATATTCCAAATATCATAATTTATTTAATTAAAGTGTATAGCCATAATTAATTATTCAAATTAACATTTCCAAAATATCAATTTACATAAATAATCGTGCTTTATCATTTTCAATACATGTCCAACATTATTGAAACAAAATCAAGTCATTAACATGCTCCTCAACTCATGGTTTTCATGCATAAAATTAACCAATTTTGATTTCAATCCAATTAAATCACAAATCAATATATCTCATGCTTTTTAAACACATCCAATGCTCTTAAAAAATCAAAATCACTGTGAGCTTGAGGTTCATTACATTCGGCCATGGCAAGCAAAATTAGGAAAATTAATCCAATTTATTTTCTCAAATTTTAAGATGCTTAAATCTAATTTAACATCATCCAAGCTTAAACAAACCATCAATTTGAAGATATCATGCTCAAATCACAAAATCCCCAAAATAAAGTATATAAACCCTAAGTTTATTTCATGCTTAAATAGGCTCATGATACCATTGTTGGGTTCTCTAAGAACAAATCCAAGATCATTAAGCATAAAAGATGTGTGAATAAACAAAGTAAGTTGCGGAAATTTACTTACAATGAACGGTTGAGATGGATGTGTAGACAATAAAAATTTGCCTCCTTTGAAGTTGCTTCAAGCTATCCTTTGATTGTATGTTGAGCTCCAAGCTAGACCATTTGAATTCCAAACTCAATGGATGTTTCCCTATCACCTTTGTATGATTCTTTAAGTGCTAGCTAAGGAAGAAAATTGCAACAAAATTCTTTCATTTGTTCTTGGTGGTTCACGGTAAAAAGGATGAGAGGAGAGAGTTAATGGCTTTTTTGACATTTTGATTTCTAAAATCAATTACCACTTATCAAAAGTCAAACTCAAATTTTGGTATATCTTTAGCAAAAGGCTAAGCAAAGTTTTGGAGGGAAAAAAGCTTTTAATGCCTCCAACTACTTCCATCACCAAATTGACACTTGATGGACAAGTGATGTAAGTTGGTGGGACCCACTTTAATTCAAAATTCAAGTGGCTTGCTTAACACAGTTCGGGCTCGGATTCGCTTAATCCGATTAAACGAATTTTTCATCGCGACGTAATTAAATCCAATTTAATTAAATTATAATGCCTTGCAAAATTATTACGAACATCGCTCGCGAATTAATTCTAAATTAATTTGTTCGCCCGAATTAAAATCCAATTTTAATTCTGTTATGAAATCTAATTTCATTTAATATATCGAATATATTATTTTATCGATTAATTCCAAATTAATCGTTCTCTCTCTTCTATTTGAATTTTATCTCAGATAAATTCTCGCCGTAATTAATCCCAGATTAATTTTTTCTCTCTAATAATTAATCTCAGATTAATTTTGTTCGAGTCATACGTCATCGGTGAATCTTCGGGAAACGACCCATGGGATCCCTGGATATGTTGGCAGTAAATCTGGTCGTCGGACTATCCGAACACGTGTGTACCCAGTACCACGTTCTTACCGATTTACAAGACATGGTTGGCTTCTAGCAAAGCGTCGTGCCTACTCAATTCTCCAGAAATATTCTTTAAGGAATATATAATATTTGTCAGACGTAGTATACGTATTATTGTGTATTGCGATCCAGTATCTGATGTCACATGCAAGGCCTGGGGCTGGAATAGTATCTGCCCCGTACGAAGCATATATCGGATCATAAGCAAATAATCTCTATAATCGGATAATCATGACCTTGTCATATTATCCCGATGTTGCAACATAATAGAGAACCAGTTATGTATCCCTGCGTGATCATCATCTCCATATGACTGAAGTGATACTTTCGTCTTGACATCACACCCAATACACTATGATTCTCAATAAACCCAGAAGAGGCGTACACAGAACCTGTTAAAGTCTCGGATGACCAAACCCAAAGCGTATTGATTGTCGCAAGTATTAGCGATGCAAGTCTCAGGTTAAGACCAAATACACCTACCCTGATGCGGATTCCCATAGACACATAGTCATACTACCAATGAGATTCCGCGGGGTCTATCCAGAGCGAAGCTATTCCCGTACCATCGGTAAACACAACCTCATATTACACTTGCATAAGTATCCAATACTTAAATATATGAGAACTATGCCGTTATGCTCCCACAACACGCACAAGTGCAATACTAGTCTATTCTGCATTATCGATGTCCAATCTCGATAATACTACGACTAGGGATATTTAATGATTAAACCTTTGTGGATTGATATCGTCTCATATCTTATTAATCTGGAACTAATCATAAGGACTTTTATCATTTATATGTATTCAAGTAATCTAATTACAAAATGATAAAATAACAATTTCCATTGTTACATAGTTAATTTGTACAAAAACCACAATGTCTTTTACAAATAGTGACGCTATGGGTCATAATTATCCAACAGAACTCTCCGATGACCTGTGGTTCCCATCCCCCGCCATCGTCTTACTACGTTATTTGCTTTTTGCTTTTTCCCCATAGACGGCGCCAACTGTTGACGGCTGATTTTCGTCCCATGGGCAGTTTTAGGATAACTTCCCCCAGACAACATTCCATCAACCTTTAATTTGTTTGGTTATGGGGAGACCAAAAATAAACTTGACGAAGAATGAGAAAAGCAAAAAAAAATTGAAAAGAGAAGATTTAACCGTGGTTCGGTGGAGCTGGTCCAACTTACTTCCACGGTCACAAATGGGGTGGGGGTTCTTTTATTACTTAACCAAGCTCGACCGACCTGCTTTAATGAATGTCTGATGAAAACCGAGCATGTTGCTTTTCTTCCTATATTTCTTACAAGTTTTCATTTTTTTTTTTGAGAAATTTTGGTAACCTTTACTAATGTGATCTAACTTCCTTTATATACTACTCAATATGTGGCACTGTTCCCGTCTCTTTATGATGTCAGCCTTGAAGATTTGCAGATATCCAACGATTTGACAGGTTCTCTTCCTCATTTTGTAGTTGCCGAAAGTAACCTCTACTCTATGAATTCTCGTCACATCGCGCAGTAAAAATGCATTTTCAGACCCTTTTCATTAATGATGACAACCTGCTTGAATTTGGATGTGAGAGTTTTGGGAGGAAAAGTCAAGCTTCCTTAATCTCACATCGGTCCTTGAGAAGCCGTTCAGATAACGAGCTGAACTACTTCCACCACTCTCGACCTGACCAAAATACCCGAGCTAACTATCTTGATTTTGGGGAGAGTGCAAAGATGAACCGATCTATAGGACCGTTGTGGTCGGTCTCGGCTCTGATGTGGTCGGTCAATGAGAGTTGACTCGCGTTGTGTTTTCCGGATGAGAGGATCTTCCCTTTTTGCCCCTGCCGAACTGTTCCAAAACTTTTAATCACAAAATCCCCCATCAACATGATTTATATAACATATGACAATTTCGAGTAGTCTAACATTAGGATTATATAATATGTAAGCGTAAGCAACACTCTTAATTAATTAAGTGTAAGCTATAACCTTAGATTATATAATATGTAACATATGACAACTTCCACAGCTGATTTCGCTCTACAACCATATCGTATTATACTACGCCTCCTCTTACGATCGACGACTTTAGATTTGCCTCCCTTGTCTTCTTTAAAACACACATATTCCTTAATATTTCATCACTTCACTTCCTCTACTTATCATATACTAGAATGGATTCGTATACTAAAACCAGCCTCTTTAACTTACTGGTTGTAAAATCGAATTGGAAGAAAATCCAGCAGCATGTGTAGGTAAATTAATTAAATAATTTAGAATGATCGATCGTGGGACGCAATCATTTAATTTAGAATGAGTGATACAAATAGAAAATCCAAAACCCTTCAAAGGCCAAATCAAGACAATAATAACCAGCACACAGATGACAGATGTGTTTCCATGCTTGTTTTAGAAAACAGCCTCAACCAGAACATGTTTCTTCTTAGGAAACCCCAAGCCAAGCGAATGACTAATATACACCCTGCCATCTTTCACAGTCGCTGCTGTGGCCACCCGATGATGATGAGCATGTCCATTGAATTTCGCCACTACCGAACAAGTTTCCCATCCATCGGAGCTCTCCACTAATCGCGCCGAAGGGTAAGGATTCCCTGCAACCACGAGCTTCGTAGGCGACAGTAACGCAAGGCCATCACCGAGAGTCAGTGAGCCTCCTGTTAGCTCAATTAACTTTACTGCGTCCACTCCTTTTCGAGTATCGATCTTGAACAACTTGCCACTGAACATGTGAATGACTATCAAGAACCCATCTGTGTGGTAAACGATGCCGTTTAGGCCTAGCACGTTTTTGTACCACTCTTTTGAAATAAAGAGTGGGCTTCTAATGGTGGATAGCAACTCACCTTCCACACTCACCTTCCATATTTGCTCGATACGACATCAGTAACGTATGTGTTACCTTCTGCATCAATTGCCATATCGTCCGCCATGGATTTCTCGTCACCTACACCAATGATACAAAAAAAAAAAAATTAAAATAATGGGTGAAAAATACATATGTTCATTTAGGATTCATTTGATATTTGGATTAATTTAGGGTTCATTTGATACATATGTATTTTATTTCTCTTTTGGGGTCAAGATCGACCTGAGTTATAAATGGGGATACAAGAATACAAAAATAAGTAACTCGAATCATACAAGAAGCCCGGTAAAAATCTCTCAGGTGGTCAGGTGTTGACCTGCTTTCTCTCTCTATTACTAATTCTTTAACTCTCAATTTCTTTAAAAGTGGTGAGATACAAATTTGTCAACCTTTGAATATGAGATTTCAATCCATTTATATAGGATCTCAAATCCACTATTTTATCAACCCATGATTTCAGCCATAGTCACCAGGCCATTATTACCCCATGCTGCTTTTCTCAACCACTCAACAAACAGTGGTACTGCTATTAGCTTCAACCACCCATGTCAGTAGAAACTCATCATTACAACCTTTTAACCATTGCTACACACTTTGTTGACGCCTATGATTCAACTGATCCGGTACTATTTCATCCTATGAATAGCTGACAGAGTCTTCCTCCATTGAGAGCCATTGATCAACTTATGTCATCATTAGCCTTTTAGAATCTCAAAATCCTAAATAGAGCATACATTATATGACCTAGAGCACTAAAAGCACACCTTCCAGTAAGGATACACGTCATATGGCCTCAACACAGGTCGGCCTGCAGTCATACCGTCGAGTCGGGTTCATGAGGTGGATGATATTCCTCAAAGCTCTGCCCAACTCTTTCACCACACCAAGTCAGGTCGGTATCATCACTTGTTTCCTCCTCATCAGACTCTACTTTCAGGAGAACTCCTCTGCTATGCAGGTTTCTCGGCCTGACCCATCTCACTCCGAGCCTTTGGGAATTTGCTAAATACTTTTGACTACAGTCTTCACTCTATCCCTCCTCGATATTTGAATATCATCGGGGCTCAAAACCACCATCAGCAACTCTCTACCAAATGCACTCATATAATCTAACTTATACTCTCAATTAAGACTCTCTAGTCTCTACCAAATAGTGCATATGACAAAAAATGCTTGAGAAATATTACATATAATGATTTTATATATTTGCTAATATTCAAAAAAAATTACAGTAAAAATATGTATATATAATTGATTTAGACAAATATTTTTTAATATAATTTTCAACACGGAATAAATCACTCTTATAAAAAAAATTTTCAAAGAACTTAACCCCACCAATTAAAAAATAAATAAATAAAATTATCTTAACGATACATAAGGCTATGCTTGGATTGATAGAAGAGTATGATTTATATTGGAATGTAACTCAATGGAATGGAGTGGAACGGAACAGAATAAAGTGTAACATATCATAATATTGTTTGGAAAAAATGAGAGATTTATAATGTAATATTCAAAAATATTATTTGCTAAATAAATAGTAACAGAAGGAATTGTAAGTTGTAACTAAATAAGTTTTAAATACCATTGTGCCCTTTTAGATTTTAAAAACAAAAAAAAAATAAATATTTTAATGTTATTTTTCAAATGGTAAATTTATCTTCACAAGTAATGTTATTTTTTTTAAAGATACGTTTCATCTTCAACCCTCGATTTGGGCTGCTCATTTTCAATGGTTCAATGTCCTTTTTTATTATACTCTCACTCATCCTCTTCCACTATATTACAGTCCATTTCATCAATCCAAATAATGAATTTTAAATGTTTTGAATTACATTATACTCTATTTCATCATTTCCATCGACCTAAACAAAGCCTGAAATAATATATAAGTCAATATGCAATTAATTGGATTGCCATTTACCATCTAAATCATCCATGAAAAAACATTTTTCTATTTACCTTTTAAAAAAATAATTAGTCAAAAACATATATATCTAAAATGTGTCCGAGTGTTTCTTCAATGTTTCCATATACTAGTAGTCTCAGAAAAGAGACACCTAACAGGATTAGAATTTTCATTCGTTATAAAGAGCGATGTTATTTCTTCCCCGAAATTTCAATTTGATCCCCGAATTGACAATTATAAACCAATGTTGGTTATGAATTATCTATTCGGAAATCAAATCGGGAACATCTTTTGGGGAAATAGCATTTTTCTGTCATAATTTTGAGATATTGTAACTTTTAAACTATAGAATAAAAACTATAACTATCAATATGTAAAGCATGTGAGTTTAAGTTGCACAATATCATATCGATTAATGAATACCAAATGCCAGATGTCACAAGGTGTTATTGAACTTATAGCATTTGTCAGCAAATAGAGAAATACATTATTTTATTATCACGTGAATATATATGATGCTTCTACTACTTGCATATACACATTTCAGTTCTATCTCAATTAGCATTGTGAAGTGGCCAGTGGGCACTATTAGTTGTGAATTGTGATTCTCAGTACTGCATAATTTCTGCATCAGAAATTTATCCAAGTTGGCAGGATGCTTTTGTTTTAATCAATTGAAAATTGGCCTAACATCAAGCAGAATATTTTCAAATCACGTTTCATTTGAGAGAAAATCCAAAAGTTTATGAGCCCACATGCATTTTTATATTTATTAAAGGCTTCCGACGTCGTTTTTTCTCGGAAATCATCATTTGCTATATGGCCGGCACTCTATTATCATAATTTGGGATCGGGTCCCTATTTATCTCCTATTCTTCATCCTCATTTAGAAACAATCTAATATATCGTCAGAATTAACCAGGTTCGAAGACGGGTTTGGGGATTTTTAATAATTTGGTTTCATATTCGGGAATCATGATTTTCGTCCCGAATCCACCGCAATATCATCCATAATTTTTGGAGATTGTCACTTTTCCTCTTATTATTTTCAATATATATATAATGTTTTCAAGGGGCGTGACTTGGTGGTGTATGATTCAGGATCTCACTTTGAGGTCATGGATTCGAATCTATGGAATGCGTTTCTTATAAGAGCCTTTGACAACCGAAGGTTTTACCTACTCCGCTTAAGTCCGGAAATGATGGTTTGACGGCGGGATTTCTAAGGATTCCAAAAAAAAAAAAAATCAATATATACCACTTAATTTTACTATAATAATGATATAATAATACATCAATTATCATGTTAATAAATTATTATTCAACTGTAAAATTGTAAAAGAATCTTAGTTTTTTTTTTTCGATAAGTGAGTCACAATACCGCATAATATGGGAGGTGACAATCTCCCCTAATTTTATGGTTAATTAAAATAGTTTATCTTGCATGACCGATAAATAAAATAATAATAATAATAACTAGAAGGCCGGCTAAATTGATTACATTATACGTAATTTAGCAATCGTATGAATTTATTAATCACTTTCTTGTTTCTAGCAATGGCTCCATATTTAAAAAGTCAACGGCTCAAAGTTGATAAATCTGGAAGACAAAATCTACAAGGAATGAACCAGTCACGACAATATTTTCATTTGATAGTTGATACGCACTTACTTGTGCCACTGAGCTGCGTGAGGAACAGACGCTTCCACGTGGACAAATCATACGCGGCGAGAGCACTGTATTTACATCCTAATGCATCAGTAAACGCCACAACGAGCCGATTCCTTGACCGGTCAACGGCGATCCCCATGGTTGCATTACCGGCCACGTCAGCCTCCTTGAGCAGTTTGACTTCTTCTAGAACGGTGCCTGGTGAATAATCATCAGGCACCAAGACCTGACCAACTCCTCCGTCTAAAAAGGAGACGAGAAATCGACGGCCTACATCGTCCCACTTGGCGGTCTCACACATGAAGCTGGAGCTGTGGTAGTGATACACGTGAGTTGCAGGCTTTTTTAGCTCGAGAGAGATTATGTAAGCGATGGGAATGGCTGAGGTGATGAAGAAGAAGAGGAGTTTTTAGTGGAGCAGAGAGAGAAGGCCATTTCCAATATTAGAGGATGGTGGTCTTTTTTGTTCGTTTCACTGATTTTGGCCATTGTCATTATTTATAGGCAAAAAAAAAAAGATTATAGTGTTAATTTATTTTTAAAGAGAAAGGCTAAAATTACTAATAATTTGTACAAATTAAAGTGAGTAGTGGAATAAAAAATAATATGCAAACTTAATAATTAATTAATAAGGTGTCATGACGATTATTTTTCGTTCAAAGGATAAAATAGTGAATTTACCCTTTGAATAAACCTCATTCAACGGTAAATTTATTTGGTTAGTAGGAAACCGCACAAACTTGACAAGCAGACAAGATAAATATAGAGATTTATGTGGTTTGGCAGCTAGTGACTCCTACCTACGTCAGAAAAAAAAAAGTATTTTTTATTACTATTCGGGGTCAAGACCGACCCGACCTAAAGTGGAGGAATGAACTGGTACTGTAATAAGGCACATCATGCCATACCAAGTCCATTACAATTCTCTCAAGTAGAGGTGGCCGGCGGTTCGGTTCGGTTCCGAACCGGAACCGAACCGGAACCAACAGTTCCATTCGGTTTTTTTTTTTTTTTTTTTCTTTATTGAAAATAAAAAATTGTGATTGATAAAATAATATAATTTAAAATTAAGAATTTGAATTTATATAATAAACTTACAATTACATTACATAATACATTAAATTACAAAAAAAAAAAATCTTATCTAAATAAATAAAAAAAAATTAAATTAAATTAAAGAACTTGAACTTAAATTTTTAAAAACATAAGTTGCCTACGTATCCTCCAGGGGTGAGAGGAATCAAAGCTCATGTAGTTCCATTACATTTTAAAGATATTTCCCCCATTGTAATTTTACAATTATTTAAATATTTAATTATCAATCATCATCCGTGCATGTTGATCCTTCAGCTCCAGTTCCGCTTGCACTTGCAAATGCATTATCGAACAAGTCTTCAAATTCATCAGGGGCATCTTGTTGTTGCCTCAGATCAGCTCGAGTCCAATCATCCACACATGTTGTTGCTTCTAGAGTGCTTGGATGTAATGAAGACCGTCTGACTTCCAATATATTGCATCTGATGCTAAAGGCTTGCTCAACTGCAACGGTGGAAACAGGTGCTGCCAATATCTCTTTAGCAATAATTGATAATACAATATATACATTTTGATGTCGGTTCCACAATTCAAGGATTTGAAAAGTTTTACTAACTAAACATTCGGTTGAAAACTCAAAATTTGTAGATAAATAATTATCTAATTCCGGGTTATTTGTCGTGTTATCCATATGTTTCTTATTTCGTTATAATAACCAACGACCACCTGCGCTAAGTCTAAATTCCATTACGGTCGTTTCGCTACTACTATATTGTCCTACTGATTGCAAGTTATATCTTCTAATATAATCATTAAATAACTCTATTAAATCAATTTTTATTTTAGCTATTATTCTTGTAATATCTACTTCATCTGATATTCCTAAATATTCATAGTAAGCGGGTAAAGCACTATTCAAACCTTCTAATTTAAATATATGATCAAAAACAGCAGTAATAAGATAAAGTAAAAGAATGTCTCTAAAATAGGGGTGTGCATTAATCGGTTTTAACCGAACCGTTCCGATCCATTTTTTATAACAGTTCGGTTATTGTGATTAAATCGGTTTTTACGGTTAAAATTTTTAACTTTTTCGATTATTCGGTTCGGTTACGGTTATGAGATTCGTATAACTGAACCGACCGATTAACCGAAATATATACATGCTTCAAAACCCTAAATAAGTAAATAACAAAATTTCATAGACCGATTGTTAGATAAATTGTTAAAACCGAAAATTATTAAATTATTGGCTATTAAGAAACCCAAAATTTCATAATATTGGGTTAAATATTAAATTTTATGAATATGAATTTATATTTGTGTTAAACTGCTTTGTTAAATGTTGAATTGATGAATTTATATTTGTTGGACTGGTTAATAACCGAATTAACCAAAACCGACCGAAATATAATGGTTAAATTGGTTAATGGTTATGTGTCATAATATGGTTAAATCGGTTACACATTTACTTAACCGAAAAATTTCGGTTCGGTTAAAAAATCAAGAATTAACCGACCGAACCGACCGATGCACACCCATACTCTAAAATAATTCAACCATTTTCGTTTCATAACATTAATAGCTTCAAACAAAACAATATCATTAGGATCACTACTATCAACATGCTCATCGAGAGTTCCAACAATATTCAAACTTTCAAGAATAAATAAATGTGTTGTAGGATAATAAACTCCGCTAAAAATTAGTGTAGCATCATTAAACACTTTTAAAATCTCTAAAAAAATTTCACAAACTTCTCATTGACTAGGAAAAAGTGTGATATGTTGAACATTTTGAGAAAAAAAAACTACATAATGCATCTTTGTATTGCAAAGCTTGACATAAAAGAAAATAAGTTAAATTCTAACGTGTTGGAACATCTCGTGAAAATTTTATCGGTTTAATACCATTAAATTTACAAAACTTGGCCAATTCTCTCATAACTTGAGAATATGACCAAATACAATTAAATGCTTTTTTAATAGGCTCAATGAAAGGTGATAATTTTTCCAAACCATCTTGAACACATAAATTAAGCACATGACATGTGCAACGAACATGAAAAAAATGACCCCCTAAATTTGGTTCGTATATTTGTATTAAATCATTGATTGATGCAGTATTTGCAGATGCATTATCAAATCCAACTGTTAAAATTTTACCTAATAAACCATATTCATCAAAAATTACTTTAATCATTCTATAAATATTTTACGCAGTATGTTGTTCATCAAAAACTCTAAATGCAATATGTCATTTTTGCATGTTCCATTATGCATCAATCCAATGACAAGTCACACCCATGTATGAGTGTGTTCGCCAATGGTCACTCCAAATATCAGAACAAATAGATAGACGTCCTTTAATATCTCTAAATATTTCATTTAAAATAATTTTATCATCTTTGTATAATTTAAAATTTTGACGTTTTGTTATATTTCTAGTCATTCTACATGCATCAGGATTTAAAGCATTTTGAACGTAATTCGTAAAAGTAATTTTTTCACCAAAACTTAAAGAAAGATGTGTCATACAAGTTAATTTAGAAAATTCTTCTCTATTTTTAGCATCAGAATATTTAAATAAATCTAAAGCACTCGTACCTCTATTAGATGATGCATACCTGACCATTTGAGTTTGCATCGTATCAAGTTCAAGTTCAACCGGATGATGTCTTTCCAGGTGCTTGATCATATTGTCGCATCCACCAGAAAATTTATAAGAAACCCCACAATGGTTGCATACTGCCCTTGAACCTTCATCAGTAACGTCTAAATGAAAATGAATTTTGAAAACATCCGAGGAACGAGACTTAACTTCTTTTCTCCGTGAACCGATATTAGGGCCGCTCTCTTGGGTTGGCACATTTGACATTGTGTTCTCAGATGAGCTTGCCATTTGTTGTTTAAGAATTTTTAAGAAAATTAGAGAATTGAGAATGATAAATTGTAATTTGTAATTGTAAATGAGAGAATTGAGAATAAGAGAATTGTAAGAATTGAGAGAATTGAGAATTGAGAAATTAGTGTGTTGAAGTAATGAAAAATCACCCATATTTATACATTTTTAGACTTTTTGCGATACCTAAACTACCCATAAAATTAGCCGTTTTATTACCGTTATTAGGGGTAATTTGGGAAATCCCCAAATTTTTTTAATTTTTTTTGAAAGTTGGCTCCATGCCCCCCAGTCCAACGGCTACTAGCCGTTGGGGGGAACGTTGGAACCCTAGGGTTCCATCCGGTTCCGGTTCCGGAACTGTCCGGTTCCAACCGGTTCGGTTCCGGTTCCGAACCGAAACCTTGGTCGGGTCTACTCTCAAGTGGTCAGGTACTGACCAACTTTCTCTATTTATCTCTAGTTCTAAAGCTTCTTGACTTTTACAAGCAGTGAAAATGCAAAATTGATAACCCTTGAATTTGTGACTTCAACCCCTTTATATAGGCTTCCAAATCCATTGTTTCACCGATTCTGATCTCAGATTATGTCACAAGATCATCATTATAGTCTCTGCCATCCTCAACCACCCTCAATCTGGCCAATCAGATCCATTTATTACAAGTAGTGAAAATGCATAAATTGCTAACCCTTGATTTTATGACTTCAACCCCTTTATATAGGCTTCCAAATCCATTGTTTCACCGACTCTGATGTCAGTTCATGTCACAAGATCATCATTATAGTCTCTGCCATCCTCAACCACCCTCAATCTGGCCAATCAGATCCATTTATTACAAGTAGTGAAAATACATAAATTGCTAACCCTTGAATTTGTGACTTCAACCCTTTAATATAAGCTTCCAAATCCATTGCTTCACCGACTCTGATGTCAGCCCATGTCACAAGATCATCATTATAGTCTCTGCCATCCTTAACCACCTTCAATCTGGCCAATCAGATCCATTTATTCCCTTACTACCGCATCGGCCTATAACGACCTGTGGCGGCTCTGTTGTGCCACTGTCCTACCACTGTACCGACCTATAGTGGCTGGTAGGACCTATGACCACTGTGAACCGCTATTTTCCTCTCATCATCATTAGCCTTCTAGAAGCACATCTTCTCATTTAAGACATCCTCACATGGTCTTAATAAAGGTCAGCATGTGATCCCATCTTTGCTCCTCAGTTCGGCATACCGAGGTAGATGATACTCATCAAAGTTCCTTCCAGCTCCTTCCAATAGGTCGAGTCTCACATATAAAGATCTCATCGGGTAGGGCTCTGCAAACTCTCAAGAAACCCAAATCTATGCTCTTCATGTGGTCAGGTCGGTATCACAACTTACTTCATCCTCAAGACGCTAAATTCTCGGGATTAGTCTTCTGTACCATGAGATCAGGTCTCTCTGTCAGATCTTATCCCTCTCTGGGCCCTTGGGCCTTTGCCGCCTCACTTTTGATGTTGTAATCTCCATTCTATCTCTCATCAGTGTTTGAACATTTCTCGGGGTAAAAAAAACCATCAACATCTATCTCCTAGTTATCGGTATTAATGAGTTTGTGAGTTGATGTCAGGAACTTTACAAAGGATGGTGGTGCATGTAAATAAAGCATGATCCAACACCCTCAGGTTGTGGCCTCTTGGAAATTCCATGTCACATTAGCCCTTCCCAGGCTCATCTTCCTCGGGATGGGTTGCTCTGCTTGCTGCCAAAAATATCATTTTCTGATGACTTCTTTTCTTTCACTGCCATTTGAAAAGGTGCTCATATGCTTCTGAAACTTCCCTATGAGTTTGCAGTGATTTTCCTTAAATACCCATCATATCCCTTTTCGTTTCGTCTCCCCGATGTGCCAGGTGTCACCCATCTGTGACTTGCCAGCTAAAACTTGAGTGGCTTAGATCAACCGAGCATGTGGCTCTTATCTGAGCCGTTCAATCTGAATTCAACAGTTGTGAATGATCTGACACGTGTCACTGATCCATCATTCTCATTCCAATCCAATGATCAAGGTCAGCCCGATCTGTTGGGTTTCTAAGGTGTCCCAGATCATTTAAGCAATGAAATTAAGTGAATACAATAAGAAATATGGAGGAAACATACTTACAAAGATCAGATTTTGGATGTGTTGAACACAAAATTTGCTTCCTTGAAGTTTCGGCCAAGCTCCTTCTTTGAATTGAAATCCAAGCTCCAAGCTTTGTTGTTGATTCCAAGCTCAATGATTGGTTTCCCTATCACCTTGAATGATTCCTTTGATATGCTAGCAATGGAGATTTTTGCAACAAAAATCACATTTCTTCCTTTGTTATTTTCGGCCAAAGAAGAAAATTGGAAAGAGTATTTTCTTGCTCAAAACCGTGAGCTAGAGAGAGGGTGAGAGAGTGAATGACTTGTGTATTGATTTCAAAAATAAAAAAGAAAGATATACCAAAGTTGGTATAAAGTCAACCACATTGTCAACTTGTGTGTAAAACAAGTTACCAAGATTTCATTCACTAACTTCCATCACCAAAAAGGTGAATGAATGATAGGTGATGTGACATGTGGGCCCCACTTGATTCAAAATCCGAGTGGGCCCGCAACACATCCCGGGCTCGGGTTCGCTAATTCTGAATTAACGAATTTTCCGTTGCGACGTAATTAAATCAAATTTAATTAAATAATTATGCCTAGCAAAATTACTATTCACTTCGCTCGCGAATTAATTCTAAATTAATTCGCTCGTCCGAATTAAAATCTAATTTTAAATCCGCATCGAAATCTAATTTCGTTTAATATATTGAATATATTATTTTATCGATTAATTCCGAATTAATCATTCTCCCTCTTCAAATAGTATTTTATCCTAGATAAAATCTCTCCGTAATTAATCCTAGATTAATTATGTTCGAATCATACGTCATCGGTGAATCTTCGGGAAGCAACCCATGAGATCTCTGGATATGTTGGCAGTAAATCCGGTCGTCGGACTATCCGAACACGTGCGTACCTCGTACCATATTTTTACCGATTTACGAGACATGGTTGGCTTCTAGCAAAGCACCGTGCCTACCCAATTCTCCAGAAATATTCTTAAAGGAATATATAATCTATGTCAGGCGTAGTATACATAGTATTGCGTATTGCGACTGTGGGCACACAGGATATGGGGCGACGCATGCTGTCCCGGGCTCGCGGCCAGGTAGTGAGTACGGAATAGCCACGGGGGACTAAACCGGAGAATAATGGAGTCGCCACCCGGTGTGAACCGGGACAAAGATTTAAGGCCGCACTCACCCCTCGCAGGGAAGACCTCAAACCGTTGGGTTCGGAATGGTCTCTTACTCATGCCACTTATAATGACAGGATTTATGTAATAACTTAATCAGGCTTAAGTAACATTTTTCTAAGAATATCATTGCTTCTAAATTCACATACATACATCAACAAGTTCATCTAAATTTATATGTAACATACATTCGAATTCGCATACAGCCTATTTGCATGTAACCTATGTCTCAATTTGCATACATAAGGATTATCATACGGCAAGCATACAAGTTAATGAACGCATTGGTGGACACAGAAGCGCAAACAAATAGCGTTCTTACTAGCATGCATATTAAGGAAAGATATTTAAGAGCATAACGGAAATAGACAACTATGGAGGTAATACAAATGCATAACGTAAAAAAAGGTAACTATGTGCTAAGATGGACATGTCGTAATGTGATGCAAGAGGATCTGTTACCGTGGGCGTTCGTACAGCGTTCGTAGATGCGTTCGAACGGTAAACAGAAGGTTCACGTTCGAGTAGCGTTCGTAAACGCATTGGAACGGAAATGAAACAGAATGCTCACATTCGTATGGCGTTCGTTAACGCGTTCGAACAGAAATGAAACAGAATGCTCACGTTCGTATGGCGTTCGTGAACGCGTTCGAAAGAGAGATGAGACTGATGCATGATAAGGCAAAAATGCATGCGCGTTCGAGTTGCGTTCGTAAACACGTTCGAACGGGAATAGACCTGATGCATGAAATGGGACGCAATACATAAATGGAAAATAGTACCATGCGAGGCGCGGCGAAGCATCGTGGTAAATGATTTTACCTCTTCATTAGAGGACCTCTCATTGCACTAACTAAGCCCATGCGCTCGATCGCATCATGCATACAAACATAAAGACAATCATATCAAACTAAGTATGCCGATTGAACACATCTTACATCCAACCGAACATACATCAACCGGCGCGGCAAAGCATCGTGGTAAGGGCTTTAACCCCTCCTCATAGGGGATCTTCATTCCACTTACTAAGCCCATGCGCTTGATTGAACCATGCATAAAAACAAAAGACAATCAATCAAACTAAGTATGCCCGATTGAACACATCTTACATCCAACGAACACACATCAACCGATGCGGCAAAGCATCGTGGTAAAGGGCTTTAACCCCTCCCCATAGGGGATCTTTCATTCCACTTACTAAGCCCATGCGCTTGATTGAACCATGCATACAAATAATTAAACACAATAATATCAACTTAGTATGCCCGATTGAACGTATCTTGCATTCAACCGAACACGCATCAACCGGCGCGGCAAAGCATCGTGGTAAAGGCTTTAACCCCTCCCCATAGGGGATCTTTCATTCCACTTACTAAGCCCATGCGCTCGATTGAATCATACATAAATAAGCAACATACAGAATTCAAGTGACGAAAAATAAATAAACCAAAGCAACACAAAACAAAAGAGGGTGCCGTTTACTCAAGCGGTACGTGGAGTTGTGTCCCGAGTACAGATCATATTACCGTCCATTCGGAATCGGCTATGAAATTATGTCCGGATTCCATCCGATATACCGCGAGAGTTGACACATCTCTCATTTTATTCCACAGCCACAACATACAACATCTCATAATTCAAGCATATTTATCTACTCAAGGGCCACAACATGCATTTCAACATGACAATCACAGAAGCAAATTTAATAAATAGTACAAAAAAAGCGAGTGTGAAAGATACCCTCAGGTCTAACCTTTTTGCCAACTTTCAGGCTTGCATTTCACGGACGTCGGAAGGGTAAAGCTCCTCAACTTCTCCGGTTCACTGGTTTTGCGTCCTAGCTTACTGCTTTGCTGTTTTGCTTGCGGTTTGAACTCCGTTCTGCTCCTGTTCGGCCTCTGTTTTGCTGCTCACTGTTCAGGCCACCTGTTTTGATGTTTTTTAATTATTTTAATGATTATGAATGCAGTTTATATGTTACTGTTTTTAAGGTTTTTAGGAATGTTTTAAGAGGATTTTGCTGCTGTTTTCGTGGGGGGAAATGGGCTGCTGTTTGGGGGTACTTTAGCGGCTGTTTGGAGCGTGTTTGGGCTACCGTTGGGGGTATATTTTTCGGTGATGTGTGGAGGCTTAGGGGGCTGCTATTTTCGGTTATGGAGTGGAGGAGATTTGTGAGGTTTATGGACGTGTAGGGCTGATCGGTTTGTGAAGGTGCTTTTAATGTGAATGCTTGGGGTTATTTTCTTTTCTCTTGTGATTTGTGTGAGTTGTGTGTATATTATGTGTATGAGCTAGCCCCGTGCATTCTTGGTTAGAGGTTGTTTATATAGAGAGGGCTAGGGCTTCACCTTGTCTCACAAGGAAGGGATTTGATGCATTAAAGGGAGGATTTGATTTGTTGTTGAGCAAGGAAAGTCAAAGATTGAGGGGGGACAAATCTTGGCTAGATTAGGAAGTCAATATCTTTAATTTGTTATGATTGATTTTAATTAGGCATGACATCTTTTTAATTTAGTATGTGATTTGTTTAGTTAGAAAGTTAATATATTTGATTTGTCTTAATTAGGTATGATTATATTTTATGTTTTATTTAATGGTAAATGGTTTAAATATTTTATTTAATTCATGTTTAATTTAATTAAATTGGGATGTGTTTTATGGGCTTTGGGGAGCTAATTGGGCTGGGGTGCGAGGCTAGCAGCAAAACCAGAAACACCGACGCCGTTCGAACGCCAATTCGAACGCTACACGAACGTCCGCAATCTGCCTGACGTTCGAACGAAGTAACGAACGCAGCACTAACGAAGACAGTGAGCTTGTGAAATGAACTTGATGACGTACTTATTTCGAATTTCCCCTTCCGACCTCCGTTTCCCGCAATATCCTTAGCTAAAAAGGTAGTGCCTCCAACTGAGACTCATCATCGGGTTTCACATGCGGAAATGCAATGCCTACAGCGATCTAGTATCGGATGGTCACATGCAAGGCCTGGGGCTGGAATAGTGTCTTCCCCGTACGAAGCATATATCGGATCACAAGCAACTAGTCTCTTTAATCGGATAATAATGACCTTGTCATATTATCCCGATGGTTGCAACCAATTAGAGTATCAATTTTTTATCCCTGCGTGATCATCATCTCCATATGACTGAAGTGATACTTCCGTCTTGACATCACACCCAATACACTACGATTCTCAATAAATCCAGAAGAGGCGTACACAGAACCTGTTAAAATCCTGGACGACCAAAACCAAAGCGTATTGATTGTCGCAAGTACTAGCGATGCAAGTCTCAGGTTAAGACCAAATACATCTACCCTGATGCGGATTCCCATAGACACATAGTCATACTACCAATGGGATTCTGCGGGGTCTATCCAGAGCGAAGCTGTTTCCGTACCATCGGTAAACATAACCTCCTATCACACTTGCATAAGTATCCAATACTTAAATATATGAGAACTATGTCGTTACGCTTCCATAACACTCACACGTGCAATACTAGTCTATTCCGCATTATCGATGTCTAGTCTCGATAATACTACGACTAGGGATATTTAATGATTAAACCTTTATGGATTGATATTGTCTCATATCTAATAATCTGGAACTAATCATAAGGACTTTTATCATTTATATATTTAAGTAATCAAATTACAAAATGAGAAAATACAATTTCCATTGTCACATAGTTAATTTGTACAAAAACCACAATGTCTTTTACAAATAGTGACGCTATGGGTCATAATTGTCCAACACGATCAACCTATTTAAAGGTCAAATGTGTTTATTTTAGAACTTTATATCTTCTCAAAGCATTCCTCCGAACTTCAAGATCCTCTACAACTTCAAGCTTCTTCAATCAACTTTCTTTGTCATCATCTCAAGTTTCAATCTTCAACACAAGTAAGTACTCATTGGCTCTCTTATTTATTTCCTTGTACTGAGCATGCTCCATATTTATTAACTAATGTATGATGAGCATGATGAATATATACCACGTTTCTGGGTTTTTTGTGGGTTTATAGGACTGATATTTTCATTTATGGGTTCTGGGTGTTTATGCTTGTATTCTTTTTTAATGTATGAACTTCTGGGTTTGTGTTGTATACATGTGTTTCTGGTATTTGTGGTGGGTCTAATTTTGCATGAGTAGACTGGGATGGTTTTATATATTTGGTTATAATTTTACTTATAGACTTACTATTTCGCCATTGCTATGACATTTAGAGCTTTGTAGGGTTAACTAATCGATAAGGATAATATAGTAAACCCTAGGCAGATAACATGCACATCTAATAGTAAAAAATAGGCTCATATCTTGTAGAAAAAGGTTGTGTAACTTTACTAACCTCACTTCTCGGGTCATCCATTTTTAGGAATGTCAGAATATGAGGCTTCTTTCGCAACTCCCCTCGCATTTATTCCTCTTGATGCACCTGCCCCGCATCTAAACGAGCCAACCGATGTGGAAAGCTCGAGATAAGTACACCCTAGTGACCTTGACACCACCACAACCCCCTCTGAGGAAGAAAACCAATTTTTCACTGTAAGAGTAGCATGTCTCGACCCAACACCTCCTCTTTAGACTTCACCAACCTGAACATGGACAAAATCTCCACCATAACTCATACTGAATTGGATTAGCTCAGTGAAAGATTTTGTATTTACGATGAAATCCATTTGGACGTCCCTCAAGAAGGAGATTAAGCAAGCCAACCAAGGGGTAGTCAAGTTGCCCTATGTACGGCTTTTTTGACATGGGTTGATTGAGACTAAAAAGTACATATTTATTAAGAGAATAATATATCATTTTACACTTGTGGTTTCATTAATCCCCTTAATTTAGCACAAATGTTAAATAATAGTTATATTTATGTTAATTGTGATTTTTATTTTTTATGTACGTGAAATAATACTTTGGATGCATATCTAGAAAAATGGATTTGACATTTGGATTTTGGAGGCCGGAAATTTAATAGGGCGTTTTAACAGTGTATAACATCAGAAATTTCAACCATGCGTAATATTTGTATTTTGGCCATAACTTTTTACTCCAATACCGGATTGAAGTGATTCCAATTCCAGATGAAAGAATACTCAAAAATCTACAACTTTACTGTTTACAAGAGTTTCTAATTCGGAGGTTTCTAAGACCGAAATTGATGAAGAATCCAAAGTATGTTAAATATCAAATCTTAAAAAAAGAAAAAATAATAAAAATAAACATTTGTCAATTTCTCTGCATGTTTAGTGGCATGTTTGGTGGAGTGTGTGGTGGAGAAATTGATGGAATCCTTTTCTTTGTCTATAAATTGAAGAGTTCTGAATTCATTTTCTTCATACTTTCTTTGATTTCTTCTTAAGGAATTGAAGATTGTATCTTATTTGTTTAAATTCTTGTAATATTTTTTAATTTTAGTAATAAAATTATGTGTATTTTTAATTACAGTATGAGTAGCCAATTACTTTCTGCTGGGGGAATGGGTGAAAATTTTATTATTTAAGTTTAGATTAATTTCACTTATATTATAATATATAAATAGTAATGAATAATAATTAATTGAGATCTGGATTAATTATTGACAAACGTTTATACTGCCTATATGGATGATTTTATACGATTTTGGCATAATAGAGTACCTAATTGGACTTGTTATAGCAAACGTTATCACCGCCTTTATGGCTGGTTTTATGTTTTTTGCATATTTAGTACCTTGGCGGGACTACAGCCTTTATGTTCTGTTTTATATGTATTGGCATAGTTAATTGTGGAAATAAATTAATTGGGTTATAATGATCATTTATATATTATAAAAAGTGAGATTTCTAAATATAAAATGTCAAAAGTGGATCCCAAATTTATTTTATTATTGTCATTTAATTCAAATTCTCCAAACAACTTCTAACAAATCAATCTTTTTCATTTCGCTTTAATTATTATTTTATCATACTAAAAATATATTCTATGTGGATCGACCCCGGACTTACCAGGTTATTTTATTACTTCGACACTCTTATACTTTGGAGTAAAGAACCACTTTTAGAGCGTGTCAAGTTTTTGGCGCCGTTGCTGGGGAATACAATTTAGTAGATATAATAATTTTCTTCTTCTTTCTTTTTTCTTTTCTTTTTCTTTTCTTTTTGTAAATCTTGTATTTGTTTTGTTTTATTTTTGTTTAGGTTGCATGAGACACTGGTCTCGATCATCCAGCGGAAGATTAAACAGAGATTCTCCATCACTTTCATCATCAGTCAGAATGGCCAATCTACCTGACCGAATTGAAATCCAGTTAATCAGGAAGAAAATGAGTCTCAGCATGGCGATCTTGATCATCCAAGGACACTCAGAAAATTCATGAATCCTACCAGGACGAGATCACCATCTTGCATTGATTTCCCCCTAGATGCATCATGTTTCAATTTCAAATCAGGTATCATCCAACTTTTACCCACATTTCACGGTCTTGAATCAGAAAATCCTTATCAACACTTGAGGTAATTCGAAGAGGTATGTAATACTTGCACAGATCAAAATTACAGCTTGAATATAATTCGACTTAAGTTTTTCCTTTTTTTTAAAGGATAAAGCAAAAATTTGACTGCAAAACCTTAGGTCGGGATCCATTAGAACATGGGATGATTTGCAAGAACAATTTCTGAAAAAATTCTTTCGTCCTCACAGGACAAACTCATTTAAGAGAAGAATCACAACTTTCACACAAGAGTCGGGGAAACACTTTATCAATGTTGTGAGAGATTTAATGAGATGTTGAATGTTTGTCCACATCATGAATTTGAAACATGGAGGTCGGTCGCCTATTTCTACGAGGGGTTAACACCCCAAGGTATATAAGTAGTGGAAATGATGTGTAATGGTGAGTTTAGGCATAAAAGTCCTGAAGATGCACTAGATTACCTAGAACACATAGCAGAGAATGCACAACACTGAGACTCAGTTGGCACTTATGAGTCGTCTGTAAATCACAGCCATCTAGTATAGGTATGTTTAACCTTAGGAAAGACCATGACCTTTCTGTTAAATATGCATCTCTAGCTAAAAAAGTTGAGGCATTAGAAATAAAGAAAAATGATCATGTCAAGTCAGTTCAGGAAGTCACATGTCAAATATGTCATTCAAATGAACATGTCACACAAGTTTTCTCAACCTTGCCAGCCCTGCAAGAATGTCTCCATGACCAAGTCAGTTCCATAAACACCTTCAATATACCAAATCCAAACTCATACTCTCAAACCTACAATTCTGGTTGGAGAAACCATTTAAACTTCAGTTGGAGGAATGATAACCAAACATAACCATCACAACAACCTCCCCACGTACACCAGAATTTCCGAAATTCCCAGAATTATGCACCATATGTCCCGCCACATAGGAAAACCCTTGAGGATACCTTGTATACATTCATTGAGAAATGGGAAGCCATCAATAACCAACATGTGCAAACATTGATTGATCTGAAAGATACTTTTTCCAAAATCACATATGCATCAACCATTCATGAGAAAGGTAAGTTTCCTGAACAACCATAGGCAAATTCCAAGAGTCATCAAAACTCTCACTATGATAGTTCTGGTAGTCAACACATTGACCAAGTCAAATCTGTTAGAACCCTTCGCAATGGTAAGGTCATCCACAAACCTAATTTTGAACCTCAGGAAATTGAAAATAAATTAGATTCAGAGAATAAGGAAAATGTTAATGAACCAGTACCTATCGTTGATGATAACAATTTATCACATGCACCTTCATTTCCTCAGACATTAAAAAATAAAGAAATTGAACCATTCCCCAGAAATTTATGAAATATTCAAACAGGTAAAGGTCAATATTCCTTTGTAAGATGTAATTCGACATATACCATTTTATTCCAAATTTTTGAAAGACTTGTGCACCGTTAAACGAAGACATCAGGTAAGAAAGAAAGCTTTACTAGCTGAACCGGTAAGCTTCATTCTCTCCACCAATAATACTTTAAAATACAAAAACCCTGGTTGTCCGACTATTTCATATATTATTAGAGATAAAAAAAAATGAACATGCTTGACCTTGAAGCCAATGTAAATTTGTTTCCATTTTCGGTTTACCAACAACTTAATATTGGCAAGTTAAAACCAACTTCAACTACTCTTTTACTTGCTGATAGATCAGTTAAAATACCGAAAGGAATTGTAGAAGATGTGTTAATTCAAGTCGATAAATTCATATAGCCTGTGGATTTTATTGTTTTAGAAACACAACCTGAAGCAAACAATTATAAGCCAGTTCATGTAATACTTGGTCGTCCATTTTTAGCAACAGTTAATACTTTAATAAATTGCAGGAATTGAATCATTAATTTGTCATTTGGTAATATGACGTTGAAGCTTAATATTTTTCACATATAAAAACAACCATACGATGAGGACAGTGAAGACGAGAGCATGGATCTAATTGAACCAATTGTGGAAGAATATATTCAGGGGAGTTTATCTAACCTTACAGAAATTTGTACAACTAATTTTCTTGAATCAAATATGTAATTAGATTCAGATATTCCTAATGATTTTTTACTTGATTCTACACATGTACTAGAAGAAGATGGAGAGAACCAAAATCTTGAGGAACTGGAAATAATGGAAGAATGAAAACATGAGGAAACACCTAATTTGGAATTGAAGCCTTTGCTAGGAGAATTGAAGAATGCATTTCTTGGTGATGAACAAACTTATCATGTGAGAAGTTTTTCCTCTCTTATAAGAGATCAAGAAGGACAAATACCTCTAGACCTGAACCATCACGGCATGGAAGAAACTCTAGCAAAACTTCATAATCATTTTCCGTCTCTTCCTCAAAATGCTCTTATGAAATTTTACAAATCACGCATCGAAAGAATGAGGCTTCTTATGAACCATGGTATTCCTAGTGATATTTATTGGGTAATTAAGGCAAGGGTTCATTTGGCAGGTGAGTCATCTGACTCTTTCATTTCTCACATGCCTGGTTTAAGGAAAAGCACATATGCTAAGAAATGAAGAGCTAAACAGTTAGGTGTTTGTTATAAATGTGCACGTTGGACGTGCAACACTCGTTGTCGTTCTTTAGGAATGGTGTCTAACAATCGCGAAGATAAAATTCAATTCATTAGTGATGACGTGAGTAAGGAGTCTTTAGATGATATATCACTGACTCTTGAGACACATCCTAGTGGACATGTTCATTGAGTAATTCATAATTTACATACACAATTTCAAAAAGAAAGACAATATTATAGTCTCAAAAATCTGATTTTAAAAAACCATGTTTGCCAATTTATAAAAAAATTAGATGGGAAGCATATCCTCGACCCATAGAGAGCGTTCAAGCCGCTACTGGACGTAAAACCAGAGGAATATGTGAGCCACAATCACAACTACATTTCAATTTACTGTTTTGATTTTCTTTTATTGTTTTATGTTATAATTTTTCTTTTTGGTAGCAGTAGATTCAATTGTCAATTCCACTCTAACCAGGTGAAGTCTTCTAAACTCTACTTATTTTTTCAGACATTGGGGACAATGTCTCAACTTGGTTATGGGGAGAGGATAGTTGACTTATTTGTTTTTGCTTTATGTTTCATTATTGTGTTTTTATTTTTGCTTTGTTGTTATTTTGTGTGTAAAAAAAAACTAAAATGTTTTGATTTTATTTTATTTTGTATTTTAAACTACACAAAAACTAACAATAAATTTTTGACTAACCAAGTGCAATTATTGTTAGGACAGTTGTGGAACCCCGAGGGTCAGATAGGTACCCTGCGTAGCGAAAATGGGTCTAACCCATGGATATCAATTATGGGTGTAATTTTCAATTCTTTAACGAAATACTATATTCCATTACGAGTGTATAGGAAAAAACCGGGACTGAATCGGAGTCTGGAAGCTTCAGAACAAGAGAAAACAAAAATATGCCCGCGTAGCGCGTACCTGCTCGCGCTACAGTGACGCCGCACTGTACGTGCTATAGTGCACGTGTCACTGTAGCACGCAACAAAATTTTTTTTTTAATTGCTTTGTTTTTAAAACAAAGCTTCAGCTCTCTGGAAAATTTCCAGAGAGCTAAAGCAATTAGGGTCTATTACCCTAATAGCTTTCGGTCTTCCCTAAACACTTCATAAACACCAAAATTAATTTTTAATTTTAAAACTAACATCAAAATATATTATAGAATAAAAATTAAGTTTTTCAAAATATCAAATATTTTTACAAAAACATAAATTTATTCTAAATACGCACTTGCATAAATTTTGAATTCAATACATAAACCAAATTAGAATCCCAATAAGAAATATCTCATGAACAATTCTAGGCCACCCAAAGGTGGTCAAGTGATTCTAGAATGGTATCCATAGCTCTAAGCTTTAATCTAGAGTTTCAAACTCTAAATTAATTATTCCATGTCCAACATGAACATCTTTGACCTAATTCATAAGCGTGTTGTGTTTATACTTCTAAAGTATCCTAACAAAATTGATTAGCCTTATTTCAACATTAAGCTATGTGATCATGCATCTAATACACAAATGAACATAGTTTAGGAGAAGATCAAACATTACCTAGTAAGCTTGATGCAAGATCCAATCTACTTCTCATTGTTGAAATTGTTGGAGAACCTCCGAGGTGTGCAAGCTTGACTTCAAGATCCAATCTTGTTTCCAATGCTACCAAGCTTCACTTCAAGATCCAATCTTGATTTCTCCTAGATGAAATGTTGTAGAGACCTCACAAGCTTCTCTAAACACTTCTCTAACTTAGGCTAATCTCTTTTGCTTATGCTTATACTTGTTCTTGTACTTGTAATTAAAACATTCATAAAGCTTTCTATTTATAGCAAAACTTAGGTAATTTTTAATTAATGAAAGTTGTAATCAACTTTTAAGTGGGCTTAATCTAATTTGTCCAAATATGTATAATTATGTGTGACTAATCTCCATTGTCTCCCACTTTAATTTAATCCAATTAAATCAAGCCAATGATTAGGAAATGGATTAGTTAAATGTTTGCCACCTTGATTTAATCCAATTAAATCAAGTCAAAACCACATATTATTACATACTTATAATTACCATAATATCCTCAAATGGTAGAGATAATTATGATTTTACAATTAAGCTCTTGTGTAATTATTGAATTAATCCAATTAATCCAATTAGGTCAAAGTAAATAATCAATGTTATCCAATAACACTTGATTATCTTAGTTGATAATTATAATATCGAATATTATTTTTTATCAAAAATAATCGGCTACCCAAGTGCTCAACGAGTACACTTCATATTAGGACTCTCTAAGTTCAAACACGTTCGTCATATAAGCCTAGATAATATGTACGTAATTCGGCCATCTCCGAATTCGCGAAGAACACGAACGACCAGTCTGAACTATACAAATTGAGGTCATCACATATGTTTAACAATCTCTCTGTCGTAGGCTATCCGAGTTGTGCTTAGGAAACATATAATACACCGTCAAGTTTCCAAGGTGCACATCTCATGTCGACATGTCCATAATTCTTTACAACTGATGTGATCCACCCTAGGTGATCGGCTTTGGCCAAAGCATTTAAGAATCGTGACTTAATCACATGGATACCTAAACCCTTTATGGTACACATACGGGCCGACAGATCCTATCTTACTTCGTACTTGATTACTGAGTTCATCGGTCCACACCCAATGAACATATAGAGGCCAGACCATGAAAGGTTTCTGATATACATAACATCAAAGTGTGGAGGATCTCACACAAAATCAATGTTATCTTATAGTCAAAGGATTTCATATGCTACTCGACTCGAGGAGATTCCTATTGACGGTGGTGTGTACTTCCAACTATTAGGAATCACCTATGAATCATTCAGTATTCGCTTCAACGAATACCCACATGTCTATACGAGTTTCCAAAACTCATGGTATATCGGGTTAAACCATTGAAACTCCAATTCCAATATACGACATGTGCTAGTCTTCTAGATTATAGGAATTCGACCATATTCCAAAACAAATGACTATGAATATTTACTTTAAGAATAGTTTACACATAGTGTCAAAACTATTCTAAGGTCGATGTCATTCTTAGCATATCTATACATCAATCTAATACGCATAATAACAATACCATTAATAAGGTATGAAATGAAAAATATAGTTATTTTATTAATAAATAATAAAATTTACAATTCAGATTGGCACTCCAAGCACCAACTCCATCAATTATTGTTCGGAGATAGTTGAGTAAGGAGTTTTCTCTCCTGAGATGTATCTCAGTCTAATTCGTAACAAGTTATTTTTTGTTTATTTCCTTTTTAATTATTTAAATTTATAAATTCTTCAAAACGTTGATTAAATTTGATCTTTATATGCTCATTTGACAGGTATTATCAACATACACGGTAACATATGAACATGGGTTATAGGTGAAAATTTTGTAATATCCAGTTCTCTAGTTTATTGGCAGTAGTACCTAAAAGCAGTGAAATTTATATTTATATTAAAAAAATAATAACTATGTTTTTACTTAGTAACCGGACATCTTGCCTCAGCAAGCAGTGATTGTTCGCGTCAAATGGTATAGCCTGAGTTAATTTTTTTTAAAAAAAAATAATAATTAAGTTTCTACTTAGTAACTGGACATATTGTCTCAGTAAGCATTGATTGTTCGCGTCAAACGGTAGAGCTTTTAACATTTAAAATCCGAGCAATTAAGTCTGTTGGGGTGTCTTAACACCTAGTGCCCTAAAGCCAACTGGTTTGTAAGTCACTGACACAAAGCTCGTTACAAGGATTGAAGATGTATTATAAAAAAAATTACATTTATAAATAAATTTCCATTGCCAAAAAGGTATGAATTCTGATATAACTTTAGGATAAAAATATTACTCTCTTTTCAACTACACTTGTAAATATTGTGGGCACAATGAATTGATTTATACCTTGTTAATTGTGTATATAGATAATGGTATACAGCACATAAGAATTTACTTATTTAGTAATTTAGAAGGAAAGAAAACAACTACTAACTTGGATAAGAATTTCACTTTTTAGTTTTCGCTTAGATTACTATGGACTAGTAATAAGCTAGTTAGGGGTGTGATTGAGACTAAAAAGTGCATATTTATTAAGAGAATAATATATCATTTTACACTTGTGGTTTCATTAATCCCTTTAATTTAGCACAATTGTTAAATAATAATTATAGTTATGTTAATTGTGATTTTTATCTTTTATGTAGGTGAAATAATAATTTGGATGCATATCTAGAAAAATGGATTTGACATTTGGATTTTGGAGGCCGAAAATTTAATATGGCGTTCTAACAGTGTATAACCTCGGAAATTTCAACCCTGCACAATGTTCGTATTTTGGCCATAACTTTTTACTCCGCTATCGGATTGAAGTAATTCCAGTTCCAGATGAAAGAAGACTCAAAGATCTACGACTTTACTGTTCACAAGAGTTTCTAATTCTGAAGTATCTAAGATCGAAATTGATGAAGAATCCAAAGTATTTTAAATATCAAATCTTAAAAAAAGAAAAATAATAAAAATAAACATTTGTCAATTTCTCCACCAAACATGCATGTTTGGTGGAGTGTTTGGTTGAGTGTGTAGTGGAGAAATTGATGGAAGCTTTTTCTTTGCCTATAAATTGAAGAGTTCTGAATTCATTTTCTTCATACTTTCTTTGATTTCTTCTTAAGGAATTGAAGATTGTATCTTATTTGTTTAAATTCTTGTAATATCTTTTAATTTTAGTAATAAAATTATATGTATTTTTAATTACAATATGAATAGCTAATTACTTTCTGCTGGGGGAATGGGTGAAATTTTTATTATTTAAGTTTAGATTAATCTCATTTATATTATAATATGTTAGATAATGAAAGAAAGTCTTGAATTCACTCTATCTGAATTTACAATGGAATGAGCCTTTATATAGGCTACATAGAAAACCAATATAGAAAAGGAATCATATAGTAATGAACAATAATAATGAATATATGAAATATGCATCTAATAGGGAAATATAATAAAATCATGAATCCTAAAGGTATTAGGAATTATATTTTGGATATTCATTCCATAATATAGATTTCCATAATAATATTCCTTAACATTCCTTAACACCCCCCCTCAAAATCAAGCTGGTGACGAAGGAACAAGCTTGAAAGGAGTGGCACATGACAGGTGAAACACTCATGAAGGGGTGGCGCATGACGGGTGAAGCATTCATGAAGGGGTGACGCATGACGGTTGAAGCATTCATGAATGGGTGGCACATGATGGGTGAAGCATTCATGAAGGCGTGGCGCGTGAGGTTCACTTGCCGATAGCGGCCGTGATCCCCACGCGCCGATGAGAACAGAGAGAGTGAAACTAGAAAAGTCAGAACCTAGGCTCTGATACCATATTAGATAATGAAAGAAAGTCTTGAATTCACTCTATATGAATTTACAATGATAGGGGCCTTTATATAGGCTACATAGAAAATCAAAATAGAAAATGAATCATATAGTAATGAACAATAATAATGAATATAGGAAATATGCATCTAATAGGGAAATATAATAAAATCATGAATCCTAAAGGTACTAGGAATTCTATTTTGGATATTCATTCCATAATATAGATTTCCATAATAATATTCCTTAATATTCCTTAACATAATATATAAATAGTAATGAATAATAATTAATTGAGATTTGGATTAATTATTGACAAACTTTTCTACCGCCTATATGACTGGTTTTATACGATTTTGGCATAATTGAGTACCTAACTGGACTTGTTATAGATAAATGTTATCATCGCCTTTATGGCTGGTTTTATGTTTTTGGCATATTTAGTACCTTGGCGAGACTAGTTATCGACAGAAATGACTACCGTCTTTATGACCGGTTTTATATGTATCAACATAGTTAATTGTGGAAGTAAATTAATTGAGTTTTAATGATCATTTATATATTATAAAAAGTGGGATTTCTAAATATAAAATGTTAAAAGTGGATCCCAAAACCCCAGCATTTTATTTTATTGTTGTCATTTAATTCAAATTCTCCAAATAACTTCAAACAAATCAATCTTTTTCCTTTCTTTTTAATTATTATTTTATCCTACTAAAAATCTATTCCCTATGGATTGAACCCGAACTTACCGGGTTATTTTATTACTTCGACACTCTTATACTTGAGAGTAAAGAACCACTTTTAGAGCGTATCATGGGTCTACCCCTGCCTATGTAAGGATACTTAACAAAAATACTGGCAGCTTTAAACTTGGCTCCATGCCAACTCAATCTGAACGGGTGGAGGGTACTCGTCGGGCTTTACGTGATATGGAGTCGGGCCAGCCTGGGGGAACCGTCGGTCAAGAGTTGAAGAGATTCTATCAAATGAATGCATAAGAAATGCATCGGAGTGAATGTTATCACTCCGGAATGGCTGACATCACTTCAGAATGAAAGTACACCTCGATAACTGATATCACGTTAGAAATACCGATATCAATCTCTGAAATATCTGATATCATACCAGAATGATTGATATTACCCCGGAAATGCTGATATCACCCTGATTCATCATCTTAATATCCAAGTCTTTTTTTACTACTTCTTTGCTAACAGTGATCATTTTGACTGTAGAATTAATTATCAGTGTTGGGGTTCTAATTGTTAAGTCTACATTCATCTGGTGTTGTTTTCTTTTTGCTTCCGTATTTTTTATAATTTATTTTGTGGGATATTTTCTTTGTAGTTTTTTTTTTTAATCAATTTTGAAAGTAAATGAGCATTTTTAACTTATTGTTTTGGGTGTAATTTAAGTTTTATTGGCTGTTGCAGTGTGAATGCGAGAAACTTCAAAATTTTACAGTGTTAGTTTGTATATGATGATTGTTGAAAGTTAAACTGTCAAATGGTTTTGTGAAAAAAGCGAAAATAAGTCGTTGGAAATAGGTCGGTGATGTATGACTCAAGATCTTACCTTTAGGTTTTAAGTTCGAATTTAGGGAGTGCATTTCTTGTAAGAATTTGGGACAACCACGAGTTTTACATGCTCCGCTTAAGTCCGGAATAAGTGATTTGACGGTGTGATTTTCAACGATTTCAAAAAAAAAAATTTGTTGGCAATAGTTGTTTTTACTATTTAGGATTAGGGGTGAGCATCGGTTCCGGTTCTACCCGGAACCGGTTGGAACCGGACCGATTTTCGGGTTTGGAACCGGAACCTGTTGTAATCGGGTAGGTTCCGGTTCCAAATATGAAGGAATCGATTTTATCCGGGTAGGTTCCGGTTCCAAAATAGTCGGAACCGGAACCGGACCATGGAACCGGTTTATATGAATATAAATTTTAAACATTTGGCGTTCATTATTTAATTGTACAAATTTTAAAGAGTCACAGTTCATATAGCAATATTTTAGTACTTCTATCAAGCATATATAGAATGTATGTGTGTTTGTGTTAAACAGAGACGCTTAAAATTAGAAAATGAGCCCATTGCAAACAAAAAGCTGCTATAATTTAAAACTACCACAACTAGGGGAAAAATAATCAATCAATAAACAAAATTTTCCTTTACTCCATTTTGTTTTGCCACAATTTTGTTTAAAAAAAAAAAGCATATTCTTAATCTAATTCGAAATATTCCAGCACAACAGAATTCGACTCTAAAATTATATGTATTTATTTTTTATCTTTTCATTTTCCTTCCATTTTCCCAGCAACATAAGTATAATGAAAATCTATATATAACTAATGATATCAATAATCAAATATTTTGAAAGAAAATAGTGGGCTATTGTATAACCTTTCGTTCTTGAGCTTCCACACTCCGATTTGGTCCATGTTTTTTCCTACGTACTCGTATCGGAATGTAGTTTTCATTAAAATATTTTAAAATAGGGTAATTCGGAACCGGACCGGAACCGGATTAGAACCGAATAATAGGGTACCCTATTTAATTGGGTAGGTTCCGGTTCCACTTAGTGCGGAACCGAATTTTTCCGGGTAGGTTCCGGTTCTATGCGGAACCGGAACCGAAACCGGTTTTGCTCACCCTATTTAGGATGCAAATTTCCGGTTTCATTCAAATCTTCAAAACATAAATTAGCATTTGCACATTATAATTACACATACCTCTTGGAGACCCCACTCCGAGCCAGAGGGCTAATCTTCACACCTCCTCTGACAGCAGCCCTCCCTTTGTCTCCCTCAGAAATGACGGAAATACCCCTCACTTTAATAAAAATTCTATTCCTTGGATATTTCATTTACGCCAATAAAGACACATTTTCACTTTTATCTTCAAGCTTTTTTCTTTTCTCATCTGGACTTGCATAAGCTATTCAATCTAAATATATTTTTAGTTTTGGAACATTTTTAAATGCCCCATTTCTTTTTGGAACTGTTTTAAATGCCTAATTTCTTTCTCCAGAATTTCATTTCCCAATAAATCAAATATATCCCTTTTTTATTTATTGGTATATATATATATATAAATTTTATAATTTTTTAAATTTTATATTTTTTGGTCTTTATGTATATTTTTTTATATTGTTTTTAATAAATATTACAAATTTCATATTTATTGTTATTTATTTTGTGTTCATTTATTCATTTAATTTTTGTGATTCTTTTTTAATTTATTTAACACTACTTATGTATTATAAAAATATTCTCATGTTTATTAGAAAAATAACTTTTAAAAAAATATGGATACTGATAACATTTAATAAAATATTTTTTTTTAAAAGTAAAAGTAGATATGGATACTGAGAATATTTAATAAAATATTTTTAAAAAAAAATAAAAGTAGATATGGATACTGATTTGAGAAATTAAATAAGACAAACAACTTTTAATAAAGAATATATAAAATCAGAATCAGAATCAACACTACTTTTAATAAAGTAATTTTTTTAAAAAAGTTTTTTAATAAATATATTAGATTGATTAAACAAATAGACTATCAAAAATTTATTTTATTTGGTTAAATTATATTTTTTAATACATAACTACATAAGTAGTATTAATTAAATTAAAAAATGAATCAAAAAAATAAATTAATAGATACTGTAATATTTATTAACAAAAATCATAAAATCTTACAATTATAAAATTATAAAATAATTTATAAAATGATAAATGGAGTTATAATTAATATATAATTATTTTTAAATTAATATATAAATATATAAATTTTACCATGTATAATAATTGAGAGAGTCATTTAACACAATATGAGGGGTATTGTATTAAAAGTACTAGGGGACAAAGGAGGGGGAGATCGCAGGTGGTGTCAGGAGGGGGTGATGATCAATTTTCATCTTCCATCTTCATCAAAAATTAATATATATCTTCAGTTACGAATAGAAAAATAAAAAAATAGCCATAATAAAAAAAATGAGATAATTACAACAAACCTAACAAAGTAACAATCTAAATGAACATTATAGCAACAGTGAGATAACAAGACGCTAAAATTATAAATACCCAGCACATTTTTTTTCAAAAAATAAATAAATGAAGAAATAAAAAAGCGATATCGTTTCGTATTAATAACAGGGTTAATGGGAAGTGGGTCATAGTTTTCGAAATCAGGAGGATCGTCCAAATCCATGATGTGCTTCTCTTCGTATGGGAGAGGGAAGACTTTATTGTCAATTTAGTGTCATTAAACATCAATTAATATGCAAACAATCAAATCAAATCAGATCTAATATGCATAAACCCTAGAAACCTTGAAATTTGATAATTAAGAAAAATCTTTTAAATGCAATGACGAATCCAAGTCGATATCTCTCTGTCCTCAAGAACTTATTGGCCCCGTCACAGGTGCTTCACGGATTCACAATTGACCAATGTTCTCTCAGGATAACTTGGTTCCTTCTTGTCCAATGTGCACTCATTGACAAGTGTTTGAACTAGAAGAATGGTGGAACTCTCTCTCTCAAAAACCAAACAATCAAAAACGAAATGTCTCTAATCCAATTCGGATTTTCTTTCTATTTTTTTGTATTGGATATATTGCCTCTTTTATAAGGCATGGAAGGGTGCCAATAGGGCACCCTTTGGGGTGGGGTGCAACCCTCTAAAGGGTTGTACCCCTCTCAAGCACCCAATGTAACAAAATGACAGAATTACCCTTAATGAATATTTTAGAAGAATTTCCAACAATCCCCCACAATTCTTCAAATATTCACGGAGACACTCGAGAGAGTTACCATGAACTAAAGTTGCATCGAAATAGATAGCTTTCGCCTTGAACCTTTCCTAGTGAGTGACAATCGGATTTACTTGACAAACCAGTGACTCATAGTCTTGAACTGTTCTGCCATTGGTGTAAACCAAGACAACTGCAACAGCTTTAATTCGACCATTTTTCCGTTCTACGGTTGTGTTCATTTCGGCCCTGAACAACGGTCCCGGATTCATCAAGCACTTTAGGGTAACCCGCCTTTAAAAGTTCCCATGGAAGCGGCCTCACTTCTTACTTGAAATATGTGATCTACTATGAAGAGGTAATTTGTCTTTACCCCCATTAGGACTCATCTCATAATATAGTGATCATTAAAAGCCTTAGCTTATCCTAACCAATGACAGACAGCACTCAGCGTCATTATCGGAATGGGAAAGAGTACAAAACTCTTCAGTGCTTGTTTTGAATTGCACAAAGTTTCTGTTGTCCCTTTTGACCCTAGATCTCGGGATCTCCGGTCAGCTAGGTTGGGTTTCCACAGTGACAATTCTTAAATTATAGGCTTCAAGTCAATTCCCCTCGATGATTTCTCAACTTGCTCTCGAGGTAAACCTTTAGTTAATGGATCCGCTAGGTTTTCCTTTGACTTGACATAATTGATCGTTATTATGCCACTTGAGAGCAGTTGACGTATGGTATTATGTCTCTGACGCATGTGTCGAGACTTACCATTATACATTGTATTTTGGGCTCTCCCAATAGCCGATTGGCTATCACAATGTATGCTAATCGCTGGCACCGGTTTGGGCCAACTAGGAATATCCTCCAGGAAGTTTCTAAGCCATTCCGCTTCTTCCGCTATTTTGTCTAACGCTATGAACTCTGAATCCATAGTAGACCGGGCAACTCATGTTTGTCTCGAGGATTTCCATGACACGGCTGCATTACCAAGTGTGAAAACAAATCCAACCGTAGATTTGGAATCCATTGTATCAGATATCCAGTCAGCATCGCTGTATCCCTCTAGAACAGCAGGATATCTCTCGTAATGTAGCCCATGTTTTGAAGTTTCTTATACCTCAAAACACTTACTATGGCTTTCCAGTGGTTATGTCCTGGATTGCTAGTATATCTGCTAAGCCTATTTACAGCTTGAGCGATATCAGTTCGTGTGCAATTCGTGAGAAACATCAGACTTCCGATGATCCTTGAATACTCTAATTGCGATATGCTTAAGCCAGTATTCTTTGATAGATGAAGAGTTAGGTTAGCTACTTCCAAATCTTTCATATCAAATTTGCTGGATAACACTTTCTTGGTAGACTGAATCAACTCATGATTATTACCAATTATCAGCATATCGTCTACATAGAGACATACAATGACATATCATTCTTGAGTTGATTTGGTGTATATACACTTATCACACTCATCGGTTTTAAACCCACTTGACAACATCTCTTTGTCAATCTTCTCATGTCATTGTCTAGGTGCTTGTTTTAATCCGTATAAGGATTTTACAAGTTTGCACACCTTCTATTCTTATTCAGGAACATTAAACTCTTCTGGTTGTTCCATGTAAGTCTCTTCATCCAATTCACCATTCAAGAATGACGTCTTTACATCCTTTTGATGTATTTCAAGACCAAATATAGCTGCTATGGCTATAAGCATTCTTACCGATGTGATACGAATCACTGGTGGATAGGTGTCAAAGTAAACAAGGCCTTCTTTTTGTCTATAACCATTTATGACAAACCTCGCCTTGTACTTCTCTATTGATCCATCTATTTTCATCTTCCGTTTGAATATCCATTTGTAGTCTAGTGGCTTACAACCTGGAGGAAGATCAACCTACTCCCAAGTATGGTTTTTGTAGGATTGAATCAATCTCACTGTTCATAACCTCTTTCCACAGAGGTGCCTCCGAGGAAGACATTGCTTTTTTATAGCATTGAGGCTCATTTTCTAACAAATATGTCAGAAAATCAGATCTGACTCTTGGTCAACCTTGACAATATCAACAGATCTTTTTTAGAGACTATCTTCTTTGTCTTTCTTTACAAGGAAATGTCTCTTCAAAAAATATTGCATTCCTTGACTCAATCATCACATTTGGATTGATGTCAGGAATCTCATACTTGTGTGCCAATAATCGATACACACTATTGTTGCAAACATATCCGATGAATATACAGTCAACAGTTTTGGGTCATATTCCACCTTCTTAGGTTTAGGAACCATCACCTTGGCAATTGGCAAGACACCCCCACATTTTCAGATATTTGTAGAAAAGTACATAACCTTTCCACAACTCATATGGTGTCTTGTCCAATCTCCTGTGAGGAAGCTTGTTCAGAACGGAGTTCGCGGAAAGCAGGGCTTTCCCCCACAAGTTCTGAGGTAAACCAGAACTAGTCAACATGGCTGTAGGCATTGTATTTTTGCATGTGAAACCCGATGATGAGTCTCATTTGGAGGCACTACCTTTTGAGTCACGGAAGCCGCGGGAAACGGATATCGGAGGGGAAATTCAGAATAAACAAGGTTCAATGTTTTCATTCGTGCTGCGTTCATGTATACGTTCGAACGCCAAACAGATTGCGGGCGTTCGTGTCGCGTTCGAGGAAGCGTTCGAACGGTGTCGGTAATTCTGGTTTTGTTGCTAGCCTCACACCCAAGCCCAATTAGCTCCCCAAAGCCCATAAACACATCCCAATTTAATTAAATTAAACATTGAATTAAATAAAATATTTAAACCATTTACCAATTAAATAAAACACAAAATATAATCATACCTAATTAAGATAAATCAAATATATTAACTTCCTAACTAAACAAATCACATACTAAATTAAAAAGATGTCATGCCTAATTAAAATCAATCATAACCAATCTAAAGATATTGTATTCCTAATCTAGCCAAGATTTGTCCCCCCTCAATCTAATCATTTCCTTGTCCAACACCAAATCAAATCCTCCCTTTAATGCACCAAATCCCTTCCTTGTGAGACAAGGTGAAGCCCTAACCCTTCTCTATATAAACAACCCCTAACCAAGACATGCACTCCCCTAGCTCATACACATAATAGACACACAACACACAGGAAAATTACAGGAAGAACACACCCAAAAACAGTAAGCAAAAAATACAGAGGAAACGGCAGCGAAACCACAAGGAAACAGCAGCAAAACGGACTCGAAACAGTAGCTTGAGCGGCAAAACAGCGAAGGAAAAGGCAAACCAGTGAACCAGAAAAGTTGCGGAGCTTTACCCCTTCCGATCTTCGTGAAACGCGAGTCCGAGAGACGGCTTAAAAGGTTAGACCTGAGGGTACTTTTCACACTCATCTTTACGTGATTTTTGTTATTTATTTTGATTATATTTTACTTATTCGTTGAATCTTGTTTGTGTATGATGTGTGTTGTGGGTATTGGATGAATAAAAGAGTGTCGTCTCTCGTGGTATATAGGATGGAAACCCAGACGTAAATTCCGTAGCCGAATCCGAATGGACGGTAGTGCGGTCTGTACTTGGGATACAACTCCATGTACCACTTGAGTAAACGGCATCTTCTCTTGTTTCATGCTGCTTTGATTTATTTATTTATTTTTCGTCACTCGAATTCTGCATGTTGCTTATTTATGTATGATTCGATCGAGCGCATGGGCTTAGTAAGTGGAATAAAAGATCCCCTATGGGGAAGGGTTAAAGCCCTTTACCACGATGCTTCGTCGCGCCGGTTGATGTGTGCTCTGTTGAATGCAAGACACGTTCAATCGGGCATACTAGTTTGATATTATTTCTTTTAATTCTATGTATGCATGATTCAATCGAGCGCATGGGCTTAGTAAGTGGAATAAAAGATCCCCTACGGGGAGGGGTTAAAGCCCTTTACCACAATGCTTTGCCGCGCCGGTCGATGTGTATTCGGTTGAATGCAAGACACATTCAATCGGGCATGCTAGTTTGATATTATTGCTTTTAATTCTATGTATGCATGATTCAATCGAGCGCACTGGCTTAGTAAGTGGAATGAAAGATCCCCTATGGGGAAGGGTTAAAGCCCTTTACCACGATGCTTTGCCGCGCCGGTTGATGTGTGTTCGGTTGGATGTGAGATACGTTTGATCGGACATACTGAGCTTGACATTGTTGTCTTTTTTCTTTGTGGTTGTATGCATCAGGTCTGGTTCAGTTCGAACGCGTCCTCGAACGCTATACGAACGTGAACCTTCTGTTTCCCATTCGAACGCGTTTTACAAACGCTACACGAACGCACACGCACTTTCTTGGTCTTATCATGCATCAGGTCTGGTTCCGTTCGAACGCGTTCTCGAACGCTATACGAACGCGAACCTTCTATTTACCGTTCGAACGCGTTTACGAACGCTACACGAACGTGCACACACTGAACTGAGTCTGTCTTATCATATTCATGCATAATTACCTCTTGGTTGATCTTTTTTGTATTATATAGCCAATCATATTATTTGTATTCCTGCATTTATCCATTCTATGTGTTCTTGGGATTATATTCAAGCATGATTAGGCTGTTAGCATGTTATTTGGTTAATAGGTTCATGAGATAGTACTCAAGCATGATTAGGTTGTTCTTAGTTTTCCATATCATATGATCGAGAAATGTTCATGAGATTGCCATGTGATGTTGCATGTTGTGATGACTAATTCCCTGCATGTAGAGTTAGAAGCATGATACTCTTGGAAATAAGTGTTACTTAGGCCTGATTAAATTATTACACAAATCCTTTCATTACAAGTGACATAAGTAAGAGACCATTCCGAACCCAACTGTTTGAGGTCTTCCCTTACGAGGGGTGAGTGCGGCCTTAAATCACATTTTTCCGGTTCACACCGGGTGGCGACTCCATTATTCTCCGGTTTAGTCCTCCGTGGCTACTCCGTACTCCCGACCGGGCCGCGAGCCCGGGACATCATGCGTCGCCCAGTTTCTGTGTCCCACAGTCTGGCGACTCCACTGGGGATAGAGAATCGGCCCCGAAATATTGTCTTGTGATGTTTGGATTTATGTTTTAATTGACCGTGTCTATAGTGGATAAAGTGAGGGTTTAATCAAAGGCATTTTGAGGCTAGGTAATGGTTTGGTGTCTTCCTTCATTCACTACATTTCTAGAAGGAAAAGCTGTGAAGGCGCCTAGATAGCCATCTACTCGTAGCCTATTGTGATGGACTAATTTGGAGGACTCGTTGTTTATTCCTGACACCAAGCAATAAGAGCCTAAGAGGCTTGGGTATTTAAGTGAGCATCGCTCCACCTTCCCTCTGGGGAATCTACAACGGGAAATCCATTTGACAGTCCGTCACACACCATAGCTCATTGGCACGTACCTTAGTGTATAAAAAAGGGTGCGCTCACTTGGTTGCTCGAACCCTTGAGTGGGAAGACCTAGTTGTGGGCCATCCTTCGCCGGTGAGAGACTTTGTCTATACTATTGCTAACCCACCCATAGACCGGGTTGGCTAAAGTAACAATTATTTCCTTGAATATGTGCTTGTGGACCATCCTCATTTGGATGCAGTTGGACTATTGTCAGAAATGCGGGCTTGCTGGGCCGTTTAAACTGGGGCAAGTTCGCACCTTATGACTATTAGGCCAAAAGCTTCTGAAATGTTGATAGGCCATTATGTAGAAATTATTATTTCATGTTTGCATCATCTTTCTTCTATGCTTGTGTTTGGGAACATCGTCGTTTGGATCCATTTGGACCATTTGTCATGGGATATGGGCTTGTTGGGCCATTTAAACTGGGACAAGAACATATTTCATGACTATTGGACCAAAGGCTTCTAAGCGATTGATGGGCCACTTTGTGCTTATGTTCGGAACACTACCATTTGGATTTAGTTGGGCTCCTTGCCATGAGATGTGTACTCGTTGGGCCATTTAAACTGGGACGAGTTCACTCCTATGACAGTTAGCCCAAAAGCTTCTAAAATGATAACGGGCCGATTTGTTTGAAAATTTTAGTCGATTTAGTATGTTATACATGTTACATGCATCTCATGCACCCCATGCATACATACATCATGTTAACCCTTGTGTTCTGAAAGCCATCATAGATTCCCGTTGGGTTAGGAAAAAGGGAAGACTCACCAAAATACTGAGAACAGACATAAGTGAATCAGATATTGAGGTATCCCGGATAGATCAGTTGGAAAATGGTTTCACCAAGATTACTGAACAGTTGCAAGCCTTGACTACTGCCATGACAAATATGGTTGTACCTCGTGCTGGGGGAAATTTTGAGAATGTGAGGCGTGATGAGCCTTCGAATGGGTTGGGGGATGATACCTCCGCTTTTGATGATGATATGGCAGAGTATGCAGCAGACAGAGTATCTGGGTCTCAGGCAGAGTAACAGAAACTTCGGGATCAGGTTGAGTCGGCTACCCGCAAAATGAGGGGTAAGAATGAGGATTTGTTAGATTATGAGGCAATGACGTTCGGAGAACAGCTGCCAGCTCAGTTTAAATTGCCCGACATGGCCAAGTTTAATGGGAATGGAGACCCGAGAGTCCATCTGCAGCAATATGTCTCAGTCATGAGTTCAATGGGCCTATCACAGCGCCAAGTCCAAAAGATGTTTGGGATGTCACTCGAGGGGGCACCTGTGGTTTGGTATCATAGCCTTGAGAAGAAGGTTAAGGAAGATTGGAAGGAACTAGCTGATGCTTTTCTGAAGCAGTATGTTACAGACTTAGAAATTGACTTGTCACTCCGTGATTTGGAGAACACTAAGCAGAAGCCGGAAGAAAGCTTCAAGGAGTATGTAGACCGCTGGAGAAGCCAGCTTCTGAAAATGCAGACTCCGCCTATCTGAGAAGGACCAAATCAAAATGATCATCAAGGGCACCAAGCCCTCTATTTATAGTAAGCTGAGGAGGATGACTTCGATGATTTCTGATTTTCGACGATTGAGGGAAACTGTCATGGATATTGAGGAAGAGGAGGCTGAAAATAGAAAGTCCTATGGCCAGAATAGGCGGACTTTTGGGGGGTATTCTGAGACTAAGCCCGCTACTGTCGAGGTTGCTGCCATCAGGAACCGGCAATTTTCCAACCTTGGTAGACCTTTGTCGAAGGTATTTGAAAAGTTACAGGGACAAGGAATGTTGAAACCCTTAGAAGGCAAGCCACTTTCGCACCCCCCACCACCACACATAAATGTGAACCTTTATTGTCACTTCCACCGGCTACATGGCCATGACACCGACAACTGCACCCGCCTCAGGCATGAAATTCAAGATCTCATAGATTCCCATAAAATACCCAACCCATGAAAAGAAACCCTCAAGCTTCTTACATGGATGACAGTGAAGAACCATAGGCCGAGGAAGAAGGCAGTGCTGCGGATGATGGAGATGTTCCTCATAGTCTATTTGATCCAGTTTTTTTTAAATGACATTGATTTTGTTACTTGTTCGAACTATTTTCCTCAACAATAATAAAGACGTTCATTTCGCTGAAACTCTTCTGCAATATGAGTATATTTGAGAAAAGTATTCAACCTTGGTACTATGGAATCCAGTGATGAACACGGGGAACCTTCGAAATAAGCAAACAGAAAAGATAAGATAGACATTCAGAAATTGGGAAATAGAACCAGTGAAAATATCAGACTTGGAAGGGAATTAGTTCACCGAGCCGATCAACGTAGACAGATTGAAGAAGTAGCTTGTCTGAGGAAGAGAAGGCTAAGCAGTCACCAAGAGAATTGAAGGAAGACCTAACCCGACGGGATAGGAACATTCATGCATGCATACACGTAACGCATTTTGCATCCTTTCGTGTTTGTTCTGTTTTGTAATAACAGGTTTCAAAGGAGAAAAAAGAAAGCGCCGAATGCAAGCCAACCAGAAGCAGTAACAGTACAATGTCAGCAGTCTTCAGGAACGAATCACATGGGCGAGGCCCATATCATCAGTATCAGTTTGGGATGAATCCCGAGGGTCGAGGCCCACATCAGTATCAATCTGGGGGCGAGGCCCATATCAGTAGCAGTTAGGGCCGAGGCCCACTTCAGTATCAGTTTTGAGGATGAGTCACATGGTCGAGGCCCACATCACTATCAGTTTTGGGGATGAGTCACAGGGCCGAGGCCCACATCAGTATCAGTTCAGGGGCCAGGCCCACACCAGCATCAGTATCAGTTTAGCCGGGAATGGCACTCCAAGAATGGAAACACAGTTCGAGAATGAACAAGCCGGGAATGGCACTCCAAGAATGGGAACAGAGTTCAAGAATGAACATGCCGAGAATGTCAATCCAAGAATGGAACAAAGTTCAAGAATGAACAAGCCGAGAATGGCAATCCCAGAATGAAGCAGAGTTCAGGAATGAACAAGCCAGGAATGGTACTCCAAGAATGGAAGCACGGTTCGGGAATGGACCACCTTACAAATACAGTTCAGGAATGAACAAGCTGAGAATGGCACTCCAAGAATGGAAACACAATTCGGGAATGAACAAGCCGGGAATGGCAATCCAAGAATGGAGCAGAGTTCAAGAATGAACAAGCCGGGAATGACACTCCAGGAATGGAAATACAGTTCAGGAATGAACAAGCCGGGCTGTAGGCATTGTATTTTTGCATGTGAAACCCGATGATGAGTCTCATTTGGAGGCACTACCTTTTGAGTCACGGAAGTCGCGGGAAACGGATATCGGAATAGGAAATTCAGAATAAACAAGGTTCACTATTTTCGTTCGTGCTGCGTTCATGTATACGTTCGAACGCCAAACAGATTGCGGGCGTTTGTGTCGCGTTCGAGGAAGCGTTCGAACGGTGTCGGTAATTCTGGTTTTATTGCTAGCCTCACACCCAAGACCAATTAGCTCCCCAAAACCCATAAAACACATCCCAATTTAATTAAATTAAACATTGAATTAAATAAAATATTTAAACCATTACCAATTAAATAAAACACAAAATATAATCATACCTAATTAAGATAAATCAAATATATTAACTTCCTAACTAAACAAATCACATACTAAATTAAAAAGATGTCATGCCTAATTAAAATCAATCATAACCAATCTAAAGATATTGTATTCCTAATCTAGCCAGATTTGTCCCCCCTCAATCTAATCATTTCCTTGTCCAACACCAAATCAAATCCTCCCTTTAATGCACCAAATCCCTTCCTTGTGAGACAAGGTGAAGCCCTAACCCTTCTCTATATAAACAACCCCTAACCAAGACATGCACTCCCCTAGCTCATACACATAATAGACACACAACACACAGGAAAATTACAGGAAGAACACACCCAAAAATAGTAAGCAAAAAATACAGAGGAAACGGCAGCGAAACCACAAGGAAACAGCAGCAAAACGGACTCGAAACAGTAGCTTGAGCGGCAAAACAGCGAAGGAAAAGGCAAACCAGTGAACCAGAAAAGTTACGGAGCTTTACCCCTTCCGATCTTCGTGAAACGCGAGTCCGAGAGACGGCTTAAAAGGTTAGACCTGAGGGTACTTTTCACATTCATCTTTACGTGATTTTTGTTATTTATTTTGATTATATTTTACTTATTCGTTGAATCTTGTTTGTGTATGATGTGTGTTGTGGGTATTGGATGAATAAAAGAGTGTCGTCTCTCGTGGTATATAGGATGGAAACCCAGACGTAAATTCCATAGCCGAATCCGAATGGACGGTAGTGCGGTCTGTACTTGGGATACAACTCCACGTACCACTTGAGTAAACGGCACATTCTCTTGTTTCATGCTGCTTTGATTTATTTATTTATTTTTCGTCACTCGAATTCTACATGTTGCTTATTTACGTATGATTCGATCGAGCGCATGGGCTTAGTAAGTGGAATAAAAGATCCCCTATGGGGAAGGGTTAAAGCCATTTACCACGATGCTTCGCCGCGCCGGTTGATGTGTGCTCGGTTGAATGCAAGACACGTTCAATCGGGCATACTAGTTTGATATTATTGCTTTTAATTCTATGTATGCATGATTCAATCGAGCGCATGGGCTTAGTAAGTGGAATAAAAGATCCCATACGGGGATGGGTTAAAGCCCTTTACCACAATGCTTTGCCGCGCCGGTCGATGTGTATTCGGTTGAATGCAAGACACATTCAATCGGGCATGCTAGTTTGATATTATTGCTTTTAAGTCTATGTATGCATGATTCAATCGAGCGCACGGGCTTAGTAAGTGGAATGAAAGATCCCCTATGGGGAAGGGTTAAAGCCCTTTACCACGATGCTTTGCCGCGCCGGTTGATGTGTGTTCGGTTGGATGTGAGATACGTTTGATCGGACATACTGAGCTTGACATTGTTGTCTTTTTTCTTTGTGGTTGTATGCATCAGGTCTGGTTCCGTTCGAATGCGTCCTCGAACGCTATACGAACGTGAACCTTCTGTTTCCCATTCGAACGCGTTTTACAAACGCTACGCGAACGCACACGCACTTTCTTGGTCTTATCATGCATCAGGTCTGGTTCCGTTCGAACACGTTCTCGAACGCTATACGAACGCGAACCTTCTGTTTACCGTTCGAATTCGTTTACGAACGCTACACGAACGCGCACACACTGAACTGAGTCTGTCTTATCATATTCATGCATAATTGCCTCTTGGTTGATCTTTCTTGTATTATATAGCCAATCATATTATTTGTATTCCTGCATTTATCCATTATATGTGTTCTTGGGATTATATTCAAGCATGATTAGGCTGTTAGCATGTTATTTGGTTAATAGGTTCATGAGATAATACTCAAGCATGATTAGGTTGTTCTTAGTTTTCCATATCATATGATCGAGAAATGTTCATGAGATTGCCATGTGATGTTGCATGTTGTGATGACTAATTCCCTGCATGTAGAGTTAGAAGCATGATACTCTTGGAAATAAGTGTTACTTAGGCCTGATTAAATTATTACACAAATCCTTTCATTACAAATGACATAAGTAAGGGACCATTCCGAACCCAACGGTTTGAGGTCTTCCCTTGCGAGGGGTGAGTGCGGCCTTAAATCACATTTTTCCGGTTCACACCGGGTGGCGACTCCATTATTCTCCGGTTTAGTCCTCCGTGGCTACTCCGTACTCCCGACCGGGCCGCGAGCCCGGGACAGCATGCGTCGCCCAGATCTGTTTCCCACAATGGCATTCATCATTTCCTTCAACGTTCGGTTTTTGCACTTAACAATCCCGTTTGTTGAGGAGAATAAGGAACAGGGGTTTCGTGAATAATTCCGTGCACAGAATAATATTCACCGAATGATGAAACATATTCACCACCTCTATCACTCCTGATTCTCTTGATTTCCTTGCCAAGTTGATTTGCAACTTCGTTCTCAGTGTATAAAGCTCTCAATAGCTTCAGTTTTGCTCCTCAGCAAATACATTTAACAGAATCTTGTGCTTTCATCGATAAAAGTGACAAAGTACTTTTTACCGCCTCTTGTTTGCACAATATTCATGTCACACACGTCAGTGTGTACAAGTTCCAATGGTTCAGAACTTCGTTCTATGATGTTCTATGTATTTTTGCTTCAACACATGCCTCACACTTATGTTGGCTATCAATGCAAATTTAGGTATAAGGTCCATGTTAATTAATGTACGCATTGTATTAACATGTTCTAACCTCTCATGCCATACATTTTGTGATTCAATAATATAAGCAGAAGTTTCAGCTTTATTAACAGCACAATTGACAGTCATTAAAAGACCCTCAGCGAGGTATCCTTTTACTACATAGACATCATTTTGGTCAATATAATCTTGTCAGAAACAAATACAAACCCGAGACCGAGTTCTTCCGAATATCTGGAACATGCAAATATTCTTATATGTAAGCTCCGTTCCGGATATCATTTTCAGAACCACTGTGCCTTGTCTAACATTCTAGAGGTAGACGAGTTTCCCATTATCAGATGATCGCCGCCATCGACCTTCTGATACGAGGAAAGCATCTTGCTATCTGCACAGATATGACGAGTAGCCCCAGTGTCTACCCATCATTCTCTCGGATTCCCAACCAAGTTGGATTCAGTTACCACTGCTGAGGTTCATTTCTGAAATCTCATCAGTTAATTGCTCATCTTCAGCGACATAGGCTCATTTTTCTTGCCCTTGTCCTGAGACTTCTTGTTTCTGCAGTCCTTTGTCATATGACCGCTATTTTCACAGTTGTAGCACTTCCCCTTGAACTTCTTGTTCGCTTGGGAAGAATCAGCTCCACTGTTTCTTTTCTTGCTACCCTTCACACCCTCAATGATGTTGGCCTTAGACTCCATAGTCTTGTAGCTGGCCTTCTCGGACATCTTGTTGTCCTCCTCGATTCTCAATCGAACACTAAGGTCTTCAAGGCTCATCTGCTTCTTTTTGTGTTTCAGATAACTCCTGAAGTCCTTCCATGATGGAGGCAACTTTTCAATTATGGTGGCAACCTAAAACGTCTCACAGAGTTTCATTCCTTCATCCAGTATTTCATGAATGATCAACTGCAGTTCACCCAACTGAGACATCATTCTACCCACGACAAATTTCTTTTGTCCGGCATCCTCGGTTTTGTATTTCTTCTCGAGAGATTCCCAGAGAATCTTCGCAGAAGACATGCCTTAGTACACAATGTACAGGGTATTGTCAAGACCACCCATAAGGTAGTTCTTGCATAGGAAGTCGCCAGACGACCATGTCTCTTCTTGCAGTTCCTTGGCTACCTCTGATTCAACCTCCACAGGACCCGGAGGATCTTTGAGGTACTTAGCCAACTGCAGAGTTGTCAGGTAGAACAACATTTTGCTCTGCCACTGTTTGAAGTTTGCTCCACCAAACTTCTCCGAATTTTCTCCATGAGAGACCGGTACTATGATGTTTCCGCTTGAAAAAATCAACAGGGGTCAATAGGTCTACAAAGACAATTGCACAACGATCAACAAATGATCTTGTTCAAAGTGATATACTAAGTTACCACACTTGTTGTTCTATTGGACGGTGGTTCCAATAAACACAAGTCCTTGAATTTCAACTAAAGATTCTTTAGAAAAATGAATAAACGAATATTCTCAGAGGACGAGGGGGGTTCGGAGTAACCACTTAAATCCCTGACCACTTAGGCTCTTATCGCCTTTTGACAGAATATTCTTTAAACATTTTTTCAATAGGATCTTTTAGCAATTCAAAACCCAGAACTACACTTTCTTCAATAGTGCAGACAATATACAATATGTGTAAATATGTGTAAGTGTCAATCAAGATTGGATGTAATTTCTTGTGTAAGATCACACTTTAAATTCTCACCCAAGTATGCAATGCACAATCAACTTCAACTTTATCACTATGTGTATGCTTGTGATAATTGAACAACCTAATAATAACTTAAATCTATACTACCAAGATTAATGTGTTACAATATATGATTTACTAAGTTAATATTAATTTTAGTTTGAAGGTTATAATAATTACATGACTATTTCGTTAGTGTCACGTTCGTATATTCGTTCGAACGAGACTGGCAGTGTGGGTGCGTTCGTGTTGCGTTTGACAACGCGTTCGAACGATGTGTTTCCAGAGAGTTCACGTTCGAGTAGCGTTTGATAACGCGTTCGAACGAAATGATTCCAGAGAGTTCACGTTCGAATATCGTTCGAGAACGCGTTCGAACGGAATGATTCCAGAGAGTTTGCGTTCGAGTTGTGTTTAGGACGCGTTCAAACGTTCTTAGGCAGAAGGCTTGCGTTCGAGTTGCGTTTGAAGACGCGTTCGAACGTTCTTACGAATTTTCAGATTTTTGCCTTCGCGTGCGTCGGGCATTCGAACGCCCTACGGGTTTTTCATGCACAGTTCGTATTTTCCCAGAAAGTTTTCTACCCTAGCATGCAAATTACTATCTAACAACACTAGAATCCAATAAGTTCTTAAGATTGTTGTCAATTTAGTGTCATTAAACATCAATTAACATGCAAACAACCAAATCAAACCAGAAAATCAGATCTAATATGCATAAACCCTAGAAACCTTGAAACTTGATAATTAAGAAAAAACTTTTAAATGCATGACGAATCCAAGTCGAGATCTCTCTCTGTCCTTAAGAACTTATTGGCCCCGTCACAGGTGCTTCACGGACTTCCAATTGACCAATGTTCTCCCATGATAACTTGGTTCCTTCTTGTCCAATGTGCACTCCTTGACAAGTGTTTGAACTAGAAGAATGGTGGAACTCTCTCTCTCAAAAACCAAACAATCAAAAACGAAATATCTCTAATCCAATTCGGATTTTCTTTCTATCTTTTTGTATTGGATATATTGCCTCTTTTATAAGGCATGGAAGGGTGCCAATAGGGCACCCTTTGAGGTGGGGTGCAACCCTCTAAAGGATTGTACCTCTCACAAGCACCCAATGCAACAAAATGACATAATTACCCTTAATGAATATTTTAGAAGAATTTCCAACAGACTCAAGAGGGAACCGACAGAATTGTCACTCTCAATTTTCATCCCACTGTGTAAAGCAAGCCATTCTTCTTCTTTTTTAAAAAAAAAAAAATTTTGAAATCGTCTAAATCATCTATTTCAGACTTAAACGGAGCAAATAAAATCTCAATTATCTCATATTCTTACAAGAAATATACTTTTTATATTTGAATCCATGACCTGAAAATCACATCATGAACCCTACACTACCAAGACACACTCCTTCAGAACTGCAAGCCATTCCTTCCGATTGTAACGCTCAATTTTCACCATTACAATTGCTTCTTGTAACGCTCAATGATTTTGCCTTTAAAAGTAGAACGATCAATTAATTCACCTACTCCACTTTATGACATAACTCGAAATATATAGTAAATATTAATGAGAATGATAATCCAAAATAAAAACAACAATGCTATTTATATTTTTTGAACACCCATCCCCGTAAATATCTTTTATCTTTTGTTGTTCAAATTAGTAAAATAATTTTAAAAATTCAAAATTTACTTTTTAAATTTGTTATTTTTAGCACCAAATGACAAAAATTATATGTTTGGGAGTGCGGAGTACAAATAGCATTGGTGAAATAAAAATAATCACATATAGTTCGACTTTTTAACCCAGACGAAGAAAATAATAATAAAATTAATTAGTGAATATTTATCTCAATACCAAAAATTTTCAAAACTGCTAAACTGTCTTAAATTCAGAATCCCAAATTCTCAAATGCTTGAAGAATCACACTAACCAAACTCTCGTACAATATGATAATTTTGCTTGCAAACCCATTAATACATAGGTAGGATTATTAAATTATTTTAGTGGATAGGTTTGATGTAAATTTGATAATTTAAAATAAAATCCGATACGGATATGATTCTTATATGAAAAATCACCAACACCAAATAGATACACGCGGCGAGTATCCACCAAATATATACTACTTTTTGTTATTTTAATTTTTATTCCAACAAACATAGACAAATGAACTCTCAAATAAATGTGCTTGAAGAATCAAACTAACCAAATTCCCATATATATTTAGCCTCCAAGGTTGCTTCTATTTGTAGGCAAATGACGAAACCTTCAATTGTCAAAATTTTATGACAAAATCTGTAAACTATAAAGACTCATCTCATTTTAATTCAAGGTTGTAGAGTTTTTTTTTTTTTTTTTTTTTTTTTTTTTTCAAAAAGGAAATTAAGTATATAGTTGTCTAATGAGAGTTTTAATTAAAAATTATAAAATTATATTAATGGACAAGTTTTTTTAAATTGTGTTATAAAAAGAATGAAATAATATCGTGAAATAAAATAAGAGTATTTAAGATAATTTTATTTTTTAAATTTTTTTTCTAATATCTACTCTGGAAAACCCAAATTTTAAATTTTCATTAGAAACTATAAAATAATTATTTTAATTCCCAAAAATTCTACCTAAACCACCTGAATCTCTTTTTTAAAATTAAAATTGAAAAAAAAAAAATCGCTTTGCGGTTATGCTATTCCAACCTCGGTGCAGAATATTGTGATTTCACCAAACAAACACTCCACTTTGAAAATTGTCTCAGCAGAAATTCAATTACTCGAATAGGGGTAAAATAGGAATTTAAGATAAAAAGGAATGCAATAAGGTTCTCTGATTCTCGTTTCGTGCCCAATCTGACGTTGCGCTAATTCGCTTCTCAGTCTGTCTTGCTCAGGTAAGCCCTAGCTCTCTTTTCTTTTTTCTTTTTTCTTTTTTCAATTGTTTAAGCTTCAGTTATTAAATATCTCCCATAAGATCTTGCTTTTTAGATGTTTCGTTTCACTTTTTCGATTTATTTAGTGTGTGTGTGTGTATCTGTATATGATTGAGGCGCTGTATTGTTCAAAATAGATCAGTTTCTGTTTTTTTTTAGTGTAGAGACCGTTAATCTATTATATTGATTTAGATTTTGATAACTTAGTAGATGATTATTTCGATTAATAGACAAATTATGAAATCGTAAATTTTCCTGAGCCTGATAATTCTCCCGTCATTGAATAGTAATTAATGAATTTGATTCGGAGACATTCTTTGCCGTGACATGACAATAAAGGTAGTTTTAAATTTCTAGGATTGTGAATGCATGTAAATACAACTGTTGCCATCAGATGCTAAATTGGTGTTTGATGTTGTGAAATGTGAATGATAAGGAATGGATATGATATAAAGTTTGGCACGAGTCAAAGGAAATATTTGTCAAGAAATGATATAATTAACAGGCTATCTGATATTAGCTTTGGTTATTATACTGAACAGTATTGCTAAACATCATTATAATTGAAGCTATATAGTCTCTAAACATAGGGTTCTAATGAATAAATTCAGTGAAGTTGAGTCAATTACCAAAATGTGTGGGCTGACTGGCTCAAGCTTGATAACATTACAGTATTTGTGTAGGAGTACAAGCCCTGAGCATGGTACAAGCTGGCAGTGGTTTTGTCACTAGTGCATATTGTTTCTTTTTTTTTTTTTCAACACTGTTGCTTCAGTAGCTTTGTTAGTTTTAGGGTTCGCTGTCAGGTATGTAACTAGTTAGTGGTTAATGAGTTCTTATTTATGTTCTTGCCATATTGTTTTTCTAAGTCTTGAGGTGATTCATATGTAAAGTTTCCTGGGGTTTCTTTTTGCCTACTAATGGAAAAATCATTTTCTTTCTTGAATGTAGCATAACGGGATTTAACTAGAAGAATGGCTGGCCACAAGATTGCTCATGCCACCTTGAAAGGACCAAGCGTTGTCAAGGAGATATGCATAGGAATTGCACTTGGTTTGGCTGCTGGTAGTCTTTGGAAGATGCATCACTGGAATGAGCAAAGGAAAGTAAGGGCATTTTATGACTTGCTAGAGAAAGGTGAAATTAGTGTTGTTGCAGAAGAATAAAGTGTATGTTTTCACTGTGATGATGTGGATGGCTTCCACAGTACTCTGATATTTTGGATTCTTTTTATTTGGCTTTTACATCTCAAATAATCATATTTAGTTTGGGTTTTTGATAAATAAATTTGCTTTACCGACACTGGGACCTCATTATGGGTTATGATTATTGTAAAGACTCTGGATTATCTTCATGAAGCATTATGTCTTGAGAATTTTTGTGTTATTTCTTGTTATAAATTTGTTACCCATGATGTGTATGTGTGACAAGTCTGCATGTCTGGAACAAGAAATATGTCATTGCGAATGCATTAAAACTTAAAGCCATTGAGTTGGTTGTTTACTTTGTAGTCTGGTTAAAGGGTTTAGCCTCGATGGCAGAGTCACACAACTTCAACGTTATAGACAATTCAGGAAGATTTAAGAGGGATTCTCATGACGGCATTGAGAGATTTTGATAATACAATCATGCACCAGTCCAGGCGTTAAGCGGTGTCTAGCCGTTCCGATTAAGCATAAAAACGGTTGTTATGTTGTGTCAGGCGGTTCTAAGCGGGTAAGGTGAATTTAGGCTGCCGCCTAGACTTTTAAGTGGGTCGTAAGTTTTTTCCCCTAATTTATTTATTTTTTCTAATATTTTAAATGAAAAATAAAACCGCCTAGCTTATCTGGCGCCTAGAAGGCTTAAAGTTATATGCTCCCTCATCGTACGCTTACCGCCTAATATTTTTTAAAACATTGTGCACCAGATGATAATAGTCATCGCATTCTATCTTGTTTCTACTCCAATAATTGTAGAATAGTGAATAGAGTCCTTTGAATTCTGGGTTTTTTCCGGTGACATTTCCATCTCACAACTGCAATAATTTTCTCCTGGATCTAATTTGCCAACCTGCTATATATTATTGGAGTTAATTACTGCTTATATCTATAATACTCGACTCTGCTGTGGTAAAAGTTAGGCATGGCCGAATGACACGGAGCTTAATAGATTAAAAGCATATGACTATTGATTCTATTGTCTCTACAGAAATATATTGGCCAACAAAAGTAAATCACAATTGGTGTACAAAACAAATATATGATTATACAGAACTGGAGAAGCAAAGGACGACCTGTGCCCCGTGTTCAATCCTCTATCAAAGGTAAGTAATAATCAAAGCATTGTTTTTGTTTAGTTTGCTGTAATTGAAAAGGAGGGTAGCCCAAAAAGAGCACCTCAAAAAGCAATGTCAGGTATTATTGTTGTGTCTCATGCAATCGGTAGGGATTCATGATTCTTGCATAACTAATGGTTTTTCGAGTACATTTGAGTTTACTTGATGCTCAATCTGACATCCAACGGTTGTTGCTCCAACTTTAGTTCTCCAAACAAGCATCATCCAATTCAATCTACATGCTAGCATAACAAATATATATAACCGAATAGCCAAAACAAGCTCTATAACTTATCACAGACGTGAGGATAAATAAATTACCATAAGGATGACCTTGGAATCGTGTGCCATCATTCATGCTCAAAATCTGCCTATGAGCCTTGGCCTTCACTGGCAGCCACTGTTTTGTTTTGTGAATCTGTAGCACATTTGCTTTCATCATCTTTACTCACTTTGAGGTCTGCGCTAACATCAGCAGTGTTGGACACACAAAATTTCTGCAGCCATCTGTCTGTTTCCCAGAGAAGATGCATAATGCTCTCACGTGCAGCGTAACCATGACTCTCAAAGGGAAGAATGACAAGGCGACTAAGAGCACCATGACCTTTCAGAGCGTTGAAAAATCGATCTGACTGCATCATGTGCAATTGCAAAAGTAGCTGATCAACTATTGTAGTTGCAGAAAAACAAGAAGAAGAAGAAGCTTTGAAATAACCTGCATGGTTAATGTTCCAGGATTATTGTCTTCTTCTCCATGGATAAGCAAGATTGGCTTCTTAATTTTATTTGCAGACATGAAAGGGCTCATCTCTACATACGTACTGGTAGCTTCCCAAAGAGTTCTGTCCTCGTTCTACACCAGTTAATGTGGAGGAAGTCATACACATATCAAAGTAAGAAACTAACCTACTGAGAAATGGAAAGAGTATGTTGGTAAAGATGGTAATGTTGCTACCTGAAAACCAAAAGGTGTAAGTGTTCTGTTGTAAGCTCCAGAACGAGCAATTCCGCAACAGAAAAGATGGGGGGCATGTGCAAGGAGGTTGCCGGTCATAAATGCGCCATAGGAATGTCCTCCAACAGCAATTTTGCTTGGATGAGCCACCTGAGAAACCGCAGCACCAGAAAAGTTGTGGTTAAAAAATTTTAGTCAGCACCAAATCAATAGGATTCACACATAGGGTCGAAAGGCTTACTCCACGTCTAACAACTTCCTCAACAGCAGCTTCTGCACTTGCAACCAATTGTTCCACAAACCTAATCAATTAATTGGTTAAGTAGTGCATATAACACTGATATATAATTTTGTATCTGACATTTTGACAGCATTCCACGTGTTAACTGTTAACCCGTGGGGGAAGGCTGTAATTCCACATGAATTATGATTTTTTTCCCACCAAACAACCATCCTCTAGGGTACACTTATTTTTCCCAGTTAAATAATGGTAAACTTTAGATGCTACAAACAATCATATCATCCATATGAATGACAGCTATCCCCTATTCAAATATGCAAGTATGTGATTCCTACCTATCATTTGCCTCCTCATCACCTTCGCCAATAATAGGAGTTGTCGGTCCACTTAAAATAGCAAACCTGCAGAATGAGGATTTAATAATAACTCGATCTAGCTTCTTCATATACTGGCAAAAAAATAAATAAATAAATTGTGCGGTAGGAAAAACATAGGATGATACAATAGAAAACCAAAAGGCAGTACCTTCTAGTCAGCCAAAGGAGGACGGAAGTAGGACCTATGCCTGGAAATTCATTAGGAGAACCACGAACTTGTCCAGCAGCATCTTTGCTTTTAAATTCTCCAGGGTAAGACCAGAATAGACATGGAAGAGGGCCATCTTTTAACGGATCATAACCTGGGGGTAAGTACAATGTTGCAGTAAGTTGAACCCCATCCTTCCTCTGGTACTTGATCAGCTCTTTCTGCAATAATGCCAACTGAGGATATGGATGAGGAAAATCGGTAATCTGGCAAGATTTCCTATCTGGCCAGCTCTGGATATAATACTGGGTATTTTCGGTTTTTGACTCTTTGGAAGTCAGTATTTTCAACTGATTAAGATACAAGTCTCCTTCGGTCTGGTCAGACAATAAGGCAACGGTGGTCTCGAAATATTTTTCCTTGTCGCTCTCCCATATTCGTTCTTTGCTGCATGTATTTCTGGTAGAATTTGGTTTAGATAACTATGATACAGGAGAACACACTACGAAAAAAGTGAGAGAGAGAGATTTTAAAGAGCTTACATGTCAAACAA
>SKCR01004943.1:0-76641 GCA_019454045.1 Zanthoxylum bungeanum | reverse complement strand
AAGTAATTTTAGTGACGAAGTTGAAAACTCGTGCGAGTAAAAATACACTTCGGGTATCTCAGCTACCAGCCCAAATCCACTATAAAGAGAAAAACTTACAGTGATTGTAAAAGACATATAGTGGCAACTCCACCGACTCTAGTACCTATGGACTGTAAGAACTCGAAGAACTCCTCGAGCCAGTACCCCATGATTTTCTTCAGAACCTCTGAAGTCTCTAAGCATATCAACTCTGCAAACTCTGAACGCCGGAACTCCAACTGCCAATCTTCCTCCTTGAGAACTCCGAAGGCTTAGAAAGTTGGGTTTAGTTGTGTTGAAGGTTTAACAAAGAACGGTTTCACCAAACACAAAGAAGACAAGAGAAACAAGAAGTCTTCAAGGTAAAATCAAGAAGGTTTAAAACTATGAATATTTTTTGCTCAAGATAATGTGTTTTCAACCATTGTGAAAATGGCTCCAAGTGTATTTATATAGGTAGGGCAAAGAGAGAGACTTTCATATAGTAATATAGGTTAAAAACTCATCCAGAATAAATCAGTTTCGCACAGGAGTTTGAATGTCACTCGAACGCATGTCGAACACGTGCTCTCTGAAAGGTTTCGTTCGAATGCATACTTGAACGCATCTCGAACGTTTGCTCTCTGGAATGTTTCATTCGAATGCACTAAAGGAAGCACCAAGCTTGAGAATTTGCTGCCAAGTTTCGTTCGAACCCAACAACGAACTTGACAAACTAATGCCACACATTCAAACGCTTCAACAAATGCAACACTAACGCATGTCTGATCTTCATGCACTTTTGCCAAAAATCAGTCCAATTGCTCCAAATACTTCAAGACTTATTACAACTCAATTGAACTTATTTTGTTACGGACATTGCCAAGAAAAATGGAACTAACAAGAATTAATAATGAAATTAATTTGATCAATTATGTAATTAATTCAATTGTGACTTAATTTTGTGAAATTGAGGTGTTGTGGATGAAATTGGATGTGTAATAATACATAAGAAAAAAATTCAATATTTTTGGAATTGTCCTGTAAGTGTTTTGAGAATTTTCTATAAATCTCACATTAGGGAAAATCATAATTTGCTGAAATTATGATTATTTGGCCATTGATACAATACTCGGAGTACTGTAGTAGTGTGTAAAGTGCGTAGAAAAATTCTTGGAATTTTCGGAATCATTCCGGTAGTGTTTTGAGAATTTTCTGCACTAGGGATAAAATGATAATTTGTTGAAATCAAAGTAATCAACTACTGCTACAGTAATTGGATCACTGTAGCATTAGGTTGGTCAGATTTCATGGATGATCCAATTGTCAGGTTATTTCAATCGCTTGATTCGACGATCCAGCCCGGGCCCGGATGATCCTTTTGAACAAATAGTTTTAATATAATATGTATTTTTTCTTAAAAAAATTTCAATATAATAATTATTATAATATTTCGTATTTCTGTTATTAATTAGAAATTTTTTTTCAATTAAATTAAATATTAAATTAATTATTAAATTAATTATTTTAGACCAAAAAGAAGTAAATTAATAATTTTTTTAAAAAAACATTTTTTTTAACTATTTTCTTCGAAATAGTAGACGCTAAATGTATTTTTGGCGTCGAAAATTTCGACGCAAATAGTTAAAAAATCGCCGCTGTAAGTATACAAATATTAATTTTTTAATATACTTTAGCGTCGAATCGTTTCGACGATAAAAGTCAAACTTTTAGTGTCGAATTATTTCGTCTCCAAATCGAACCTATAGCATCAGAAAATTTAATTTAGCGTCGAAATAAATTGGACGCAAAATATAGTTTTTAGCGTCGAAGTTATTTGTTTCGACGATAAAAGTTATTCTCGTCGACATTTCAGCGTCTAATTATTTCGACGCTAATTCTCTTTTGCGTCGAAACTATGGATTTTGGCGTCGATTATTTTCGACGCTAAAGGGTATAATTTTTGTAGTGTTGGTTAACGTGTAACCGCGAAAAATATTTCCGAAAATTTATTCTTGAGTTCTATGCGTAATCAAACTTTAGTATTTGACATTAATGAGTGAAATGAGTAAAATACGAATAAATTATAAATATATAATACCGATTAATTTATTTAAATTACAAATATTTTAAAAATCCCACCAACACACTTGCGCAGTATTTGGCCCAACAATTTGAGGATGAATAAAATTAAATTTTGATTCAATCTCTTCCTATTCTTTTTTTTTTTTTATAACCGTGAAGCCCAACATAATTTTGCCCCTGCGTTGGGAAAAATTATATTATGTTTCAGATGTATATGTCATCTCTCTCATAACAGCAGTTGTGGGACCCAGCTGCTGTGAGAGAGATGACACATAGACCCGAAACATGATATACCACCTCCTGCGTTGGAGTCAGGTGCCATAAGTCATGGTCTTAAATCAATATAAATAAATATTTGAGATAAGAGTCGTTTTTTTTCCTTTTCTTTTTTTTTAAAAAAAAAAGAAAACACATTACAAATTATATATATATGATCTAAAATCTATTGAAATATTAAATACATATATTTATATCACATACAACTCAAAAGTCTATGTCCACTATAGACGAACTCTATCTCCATATTGAAGATATATAGTCTCATTTAAATTTTTGGAAAGAAATCAACTCTTAATTTAGGAAAATGAAATCTCTATTTTTGCATGGACTCACTTTTACGTTTCTTTTTTTAGGAGAACCGGGATTACCATTGGACGGATATAGAAAATGAAATACTCTTTTAGGATATTTAGCTTAATTGTTCATTGAGACAAAGAGCCCATTCTGTCACTATTTGTGAACAATATTCTTGAAAACAATGTTTTTGAAAGAGGCAAAACAAGATTTGAATTCAACAAGTGAGGCAGGTCTCTCTCCTCCCTTTGCTTTACAAGTACTAAATTCAATCAATCCAACCATGTTGTATTAAATTGATAGGTCTAATTAGTGTGTAGTTGCTTCAATAATGGACTCAATATGACTTTGTGAAGCCATGTATGTTCAATTTTTCATTTACTATACTCATCATGCCCTATGGCTATCGAACAACTTTCTTTGTAAATGCATAATATTGAAAGTATGCTCAAATAAGTTCTTTCTTAATCCTAGCTACTTACAAAGGAGTTGGTATCTGCAAGTCAAAAAGCAAAGATACCACTAAAGTTTGGTTTCCCAAGCAGCAGACAAAAGTAGAACCTTATCGATAATTAGACTGAGTTTGATAAAGAATATTGCATTGAGAATATGAGTTAATTTATAAAATGTGAAATAAAATCTAAAATATAAGTTATGGTAGAAAAATAATTTCATACTGTCAGAATATAAACTAACATTAACTATATATTGATGTAACATTTAAATATTAACACATTAAATTTTATTCCAATCGATGAGTTATTATAATTGAAAAATAAGGTTTCGATTTCCACAACAAATCTCATAATTTTCCATCACTAGTGTAGTTATTTTATAGACGATCGAGATGAGTTTTTCTATTAAAGTTTTGACATAAAAAAAAAAAAAAAAAAAAGTAAAATAATTTTATGAAAGTGTAAAAGGTTAAGTCGCAAAAATTTAAATTTAAACGTGTCAATCTCCCTAAAATATATTCGGCCGTCGAAACCTAGCTCAAAATAAATTCACATGATTACGGTCAGTCATTATTTTGAATAGGAATGGAAAAAATTCACACGGGATGGCCTGATATGTTAGAAATGGATAAAAATAAATTTTTTAGTATTAGTTAGTAAGACAGGTCGCGTATGGATATTGTCAGTCAGGGTTTGGCTCAAGCTTTTTTTGGGTCTTGGGCAAAATTTTTTAGCAAGACCTTGATAAATTAAAAATATTTTTAGAGAAATAAAATAATCATATTATATGTTTGAAAAATAAGAAAGATCCTGATAAATATTTACTAAAATATAATAATTTAATAATTTTATATTACAATTAACTAACCAACAATTAGGAAAATTTTGTTATTTTTCACCATAAAAATTGATAATAATTTTGTAATACACTTAAATGTATACAAACAAGTTTTTATAGGGCCTTGTATTTAGGGTGAGGCTAGGAGTGGCAATGGGCCGGGCGGGGCCTGGACTTTGATAAGCCCGGCCCGAGCCCGGTAAGTAATATTCAAGCCCGAGCTGTTATCGGGCCAGGCTTTATCCGACCCATTTTTTTAAGAAAAAAACTTATATATATAATTTATTATATAAATATTTATATATAATGTATTATATAAATATATATATATATATTTCTTAAGCTCAAGCCGGGCCGGGCCCGAGCTTTTCGAGTTGAGCCCGGCTCGGGCTCTAAAGCTCGGCCTTTGATCCCGGGCTCAAGCTTTTTTTATCCTTAGGTGAGGCCCTAGACGACCGCCTAAATTGACTAAGGGTTGAGCCACTTATGCTGGTAGTAGGGGTGGACAAAAAGATAATTGAAACTTAAAAAGCGAACCGAACCAAGAAAAACCGAACCGAAGTGACAATTGTTTTATTTTCATAAATAATTGTTCGATATTTTAATTAAAAACATGAATCGAACGAATTAGAATAATTTTTAACTAAAAAAACTAAACCGAACTGAATTAATTGAATAATTTAATTTATTGAATTTTTATTGATATAATCATATTATGTTGTTATTTTATAATTATATTTGTTATATTATTTAATTTATTGAATTTTTATTGATATAATCATATTATGTTGTTATTTTATAATTATATTTGTTATATTATTTAATTTATTTAGTATTTAGTGATGATTAATTTCATGAAATATTTATAATTTTTTACTTTAGTTATTATTCTTTTTATTTTCCTATATTTTAAATAATTTAATTGATGATTATATCTTATGAAAAAATTTATTGATGTAATTGTGATGATTAGAATAGTTACGGTATAAAAATGTATAAAAATATTTAAGTAAATGTTAATTTAAGTGATGTTATTAATTTTTTAATTTTTTATTGTTATTATTAAAAAATTGAAAAAACGTAATTATATCGAACCGAACCGACAATTAGAAATAATTAAAAAAAATTAATTAAAAAATTGTACATTTACTTTTTTAAAAAACCGAATAATTATAATTATAATTTTTTTTATAATCATACCGAACCGGACTTAACCGTGTCCACACCTAATTGGTAGCCCCGTTCAAATAGAAGAAAAACTCTCATATGAACGGCCGCGAGGACCAGTACGGGGGCTCAATATCTTAGAGGCAGATAAGAGAATAATTTTCATACCCGTTAATTGAACAGAAAAAATACAAAAATTAATATACTCAGTACCATATGTGACTTATTGTATCTCTAATTTTGAACGTGTCATCTACAAGATTCTCATGTTTGAGTAGTCTTTCTTGATGACTTTCAATAAAGACACATCAACATCATGCATGTGAATTTGCTATCGAAGTAATGGTGTAATCAATTATAAGCCCAAGAATCAATTTAGTTTTGTATATAAACCTACGTGGTTGATCAAAAAACCAGAAAAAACTTTAGTACCTCTTTGCATTGATCAAGTGAGCAGATTAATTAATGAAGTAATTAAATGTGATTTAGCTGTAACTAGGGCTACTCTGCATTTAAACCTTTACCTTTAAGGCATTTAATCAAAGCATCATATCTTAGGAGAATTATTTAAAAACTCAAATTGAACTGTGCTTTCAGTTAGTTCATCCATATATAAAAAAGATAAATATATATATATATAAAAATAAAGAAATTATAGGCATCCCACTTAAAAAACAAAAAAAAATAATAATAATCGCATGACAGTATAAAATAGCTTGGTTATATACATATATACATGTATGTATGTACGTACGTATGTATATTCTTTGTTAATAAGTGATAGTTCATTTGGTCAAGACAAACAAATTCAGTAATGTAGATCTTGTGTTCGATTCCTCGCGCTCAATTTCTCATGATAGCGTAAGTGAATGAAGAATCATTACTACAAAAAAAAAAAAAAAAAAATTGATAATGGTTTTATAGAGCATAAGATGATGGTTTTACAATAATCATCTTAAAATTTAGGGTAATATTTAATTACTGGAGTGGCGTGAGTGAATACACATAACTACTTTTATTCTCTTACAGATACTTATAATTAATATTTTTTTTAAAAAAAAATTATCATTTAAGTTCCTAATTTATTTTTATTACTAATAACATCCCTATATAATTTTATTATTCAAGCTTCATCGTGAAGGATAAATATAATTATTAACATACAATACTCTTCCTACCTGTCGATTGACAGTGAGTTTATTTATTTTATTTTTTTATTATTATTTTTTTTTTAAATTTAGTTTTGCCCCAATAAAACGAGGTAGATTAATATAAATTAAGAGACAAAATTACAAGCAGAGTAAATCCAAAGGAGGATCTGACCGCTAACCAGAAGCAGAAGAAGAAGGGTCATTGGTTATAAAATCATAATTAAGTCAGGAATTTGAATTCTACGATAGTTATTGAGAAGGGGGTTGGCTAAACCCCTCGTGTTCCAAAAGAAAAGCTTCATTGAGAGTTGGCAGGTTTATTTCTCCCACGAGTGAGGATAGAGGCTACACGAATCACTTTTTCCGTGCTCTTACAATATATAATAATAAAATATCACAAATTGCATAATTTGTTTTGAGTAATGATACACTCACACACACTTTTACTTAAAAACCCAAAGGGGTTGCGTCAGTGGTAAAGGCTTTGGGCTTGAGTGGTTTGCTCCCTCTCAGGTTCAAGGTTCGAATCCCACTAGACGCATTTCCTTGGGGCCATGCCCCCTGGTGTGAAAAAGCCAGCGACTTACCCTGATCTGTGTTGGGAAACTTCTGAGAGCACGGGGCACAGGTCCCGGGGATTAGTCGAGGTGCGCGTAAGCTGGCCCGGACACCCCGGTTATCCAAAAAAAACTTTTACTTAAAGTTTACTGACACTCTCACTGTAGTTACAGTGATTTACTGTAGATCACTGTAATTATAGCGAGAGAGTTTGTAAAACTTTAAGTAAAAGTGTGTGTGAGTGTATCATATTTGATTTGTTTTTGGTTACAGTTTAACATTAGGGAGGTAAAGAATCATTAAAAAATAAGAATATAAATGGTGCGTAAAAATAAGAAACAATAAGGACCTAAGTGTCATTATTCACTCATGGTACTAGGGCTGCAAATGGAGCACATGCATGGAGCATGCAAGCATGTGTGAGTAAGTGAGAAGAAGCAGTGGTTAGGATGCATGCATGCATGCAAATGGGAGATGGGAATCGACCATGCATTTATACATTCATAAAGATTTCAATCTAATAATGCTTTGGTTGCTAATTCTTTGATGATATTTCACCATCAATCTTAGCTTGCATGATTGGTCCGCATCATGTCCCCATGAACATGATCATTGTTACTCAATTGTACTATACAGTCTATTCTATTTAATTTAAGGATCACATAAACGTAACAGTTGTTATCTAGGTTTCATTGCCCGTTTCGTTGGTCCCCTCCCCCTTTAGCTAGTGGCCTTGAGCACACATTTTCTGATCACAATTATGTAACCTTCCGCTTATTAGCCGTTAAACATTTTCACAACAATCTAATTAGTGGTTTAGGGTTTATTGGACGAATTTTGATAACAAAAATGATAAACCTACAGAATTTTTTACAGAATTTTTTCCCGCCCCCCTCACTGTTGCTACAGTGAGCTACAGTGAGGAATTCTGTATGTATATCATTGCTGTTTTGATAAACTGATTAGGTCCATTTAATTATTCATACGTTTGCATGATAATAACGAATCATTAAAATTCAGTTACATATATATCAAAATTTATAAAAATAAAAAATAAAAAATCAGTATAAAACTCGGTTCAATATCGAACCTAAATCCTTATTCCACTATATGTTTTACTCAATTACCTTTTGAAAACGGTTGTTAATTCGAAACTTGAAAGTAAAGGCTGGCCGGCTGATGAACCCTCCCTACCAAGAAACAAAATGCGTACTTGAGTTTGAAATCTCTCTGGTGATTGGTGGGTTCCCATAACCTAGTTAGATATTATTATCTGCCAAAACTGACGATTCAGTTTCATCTGTCAGTTTTCCAGCGGATGATTAAATTGAAGAGAGGCCTTTTAGGGGGAAACAATAAGGGACGGGGATGACCACTTCCTTTTAAATGAATCCAATTTCTATGAGTGTGGAGTGTCAATTTTGCCTTGGAATGGGTTAAGGTTAGGTTGGAGTGGATGAGTATCATACTATAATTGCTCTTGGGGTGATAGGGTAGCCATTAACAAAGTTTGCAGCTTTTGTTGTACGAGCTGAAAGTTCTTTTGTAATCGGCAAAGGATATTCACTTTATGACACTTGATTTTGTTTTGGTTCGTTTGACATATATTTAGCTTTTTACGTTTAACCAACATTAATTTCTAATGTTGCTTACAGATGGATGCCTAGTAAACGTACATGAAACAATACTTGCTATAGCTAGTTAGTTGCTACATATTCCTACTTTCATAAAAGGAGACTTAATTTCGATCGGTTTCTCCTCTAATACTTTTATTTTTATCTTTTATCAATTTCAGTTTTCATAAATCATAATATCACCTTAATTTCTTAATTATTCAGATTCGATGTCGAACTGAATTTGTATAAATTGTGAATAATAATTATTAAATATAATTTTATATGTAATTGAATCTTAATATTTCTTTATTATTAACATACTAGTGACATAAAATTATAAAAAAATTAATATAAATCATTTTAATACTGAATTCAAATTCAACATATACATATGACATAAAATTTTTAAGAACTTATAATAACTCGAATTGGAAAACATCCTATCTTTTTTCTAGGGATGACAAAACGAATCAACGAATCGAATTTGTATCGAATCCTAAACGAATCGAATCAAAATGTGATGGATTCATATTCGATTTGTTTATTAAATGAATCCTAATATCAGGATTCGTATTCGATTCGTTTATTAAACGAATCAAATACAAATATTCGTTTATTCGTTTAGTCAATGATATTATTTAATAAAATAATTTACCACACTTGATTTACATTAATTCTTCATAAATATATACATATGAAAAATGTAATTAATATATTTACTAAAATTACCTCACCAAATATCGAAAATATTACTTTTTTCTATGATAATTAGCTATAATTTCTCGTATCTTCATTGAAAATTAACAAGAACTAGTAAATAAAAATAATAAAACGAATCTTAAACGAATAAACGAATCAATGAGTTTAAATTCGTATTCGATTCGTTTAATAAACGAAGCGAATCGAATTGACCTATTTATTAAACGAATCTATTTTTTCAAACTCGTATCCACTTCAAAGGGAATCGAATCAAATGAATAAATAAATGAATCATGACCCAAATTACAATCCCTGCTTTTTTCCCATCAGCTGAAGGCATTACTTTGGGAATCTTGTAAATTTCGGTTGTAAATTAATTGTTAAAAGTTAGACTGAAATAGTGAAATAGTGAAACCTAAGGTCACATCCAAATTCACAAATCCTACAGGAAACTAAGGGAAGCGATTATTCACCTACTTCACATTATGTCTTAGTCCCATCAAAGGTCACTTTTCACAATATGGTCACATGGAATATGGCATAAATTATTAATAGTTTAAAGGTAGGAGCATAGCCAAGGACAAAAGTTGTAGAGCAAAGGCAGCCCCATTCATAAATTTGGTAGGTTAGTCACGTTGGTGCGTTTTAAATAAGAGATAGGTGTGCCTTCAAACCGCGTGAATATGATTTTTAAATAATTTTATTTATTTAAATTTTAGTAGAGATAAAGAGGATAAAAATTAAAATTAGATTTGTCCATCTCCTTATCATTAAAAAGAGAAATAAAAATTTGGTCTATTGTCTTTCTTCCAACCAGATAAGTTCTTAAGTGTCAACCTAATTGAAATTAAGTGTTTATTTTAATATTTCATCTATCATAATGGTCATTAGTTTAAAAAAAAAAAAGAGATGGGTGATTTCTTTTATTCAATTTGGATTCGATATTAAATTGAGTTTTGTATTGAGTTTTATTATAAATTATAATTGATAATTATTTGAATAATAATTTAAATATAGGTGAATCTTAACTATACAGTATTATTAAAGCATTCGTGGTAAAAGATTATAAAAAAAGTGCACTTTTCAATTTTTGTTACAATATTCGTAGTAAAAGATTATATTAAACATTGGGTATACATCTATTACATGATACATGGATATTTATTACATTTTTTCAATCTTTGGGTGGACTCATGAACAAAATTTCAGAATTTGCTTATTTCTGGTAACGTTTCAAATAGTGAGTATACGATTGATAAATTCTATTTATGCTATTATATTATATTATTTCATTTCATTATAAAGAATAAAAGAATTTAAATTTCTCTATCGTTTATATAGAGACTAACGTTCATTGACGAATCACCATTGACTATGTCTGAAATGGGTGAAAACAATGTCAGTAGAGTGATAAAACTACGTGGTAGAGTGATAGAACTACATGTAAAAGCTTTGAAAATAAGATTCACTCCCCCCCCCCCCCCAAATTACAAAAATATCATTTTCTCTTTAAAACAATTACCCAACCCCTATATATATATATATATTCACATACATACTTATTTCATTTTATTAAATAAATATTTTTTTATTTTTGTTAAATTTACATTTTTTTGCTCTATATATATATATTCTTTTTTTATTTGTTTAATAAATATTATAAATTTCTTATTTATTTTTATTTATTTTGTGTTAATTTATTTTTGATTCTTTATTAATTTATTTAACACTACTTATATATAATGCTACTTATATATAATAGATATTTTTATTTTTTGATAGTCTATTTGTTTAATAAATATCATATATTTTTTATGCATATTTTTATTTATTTTGAAAGTAGAGAAATTTATTTTATTAAAAGTCGTGCAAATTCTGATTTTATTTTTGCTTTATTAAAAGTTATTTGTCTTATTTACTTTCGTAAATCAGTATCCATGTCTACTTTTACTTTATTAAAAAAATATACTTTATAAAAAGTCATGCTGATTCTGATTTTATTTTTACTTTATTAAAAATTGTTTGTCTTATGTAATTTCGTAAATCAATATTCATATCTACTTCAACTTTTTTAAAAGTTATTTGTTTTATTTGTGTTTAATTCTTATATAAAAATGTAATTTATAAGTTTGAAAGTAAGATTATTTGAGCTTTTCTCATCTCCTTTTCTCATTCTCTCTTCTTATAATAAAGTTATCATCTTAGTAGAACATTATGGATAACTACAACTTGGACTCATTTTCATATAGTTGGTCATGTGTGAATGATGTTCTAAGTGGGGAGAGCATCTCCAACAATAGTCGCGATTATACAACTGAATTTACTACAGACCCGGTTAGTTATTATGGTTGTAATATGCATATTCGTTATTCAATTTGAAAGTAGAGAAATTATGCATATTTGTTATTTATACATTTTCGTTATCTTTTTTATATATTTAGATTTTTGAAAGTAGAGAAGATATGATAAATTGAGAAAAAAGAGTTGATCTAAAAAATAGTATTTGTGGTAGTGATTAAAATTTTCTGCCAATTTAAAAGACGACAAGTTGCCAAAGTGCCATCTTATGTGTGAAAAGAGGAGGAAAGTAAAAATCGCCACGATATCTTATTGATGGTCAATCCATAATAATAAATAGTGAGACTAAAAAATACGAATGCCCTAAGAGGTATACCAATACCCCCAGATGGTGTTATGTGGGGATTAAAGATTACATGTGGTTTTCATAACCATCAAGTAACTGAATATCTTGATGGCCATGAGTATCCATCTAGGCTAAAACCATTAGAGAAATAATTTATGCTCGATTAGGGTTAATTTATGCTCGATTAGGGTTAAGTACGATGTGGTTTTCATAACCATCAAGTAACTGAATATCTTGATGGCCATGAGTATCCGTCTAGGCTAAAACCATTAGAGAAATAATTTATGCTCGATTAGGGTTAAGTACGATGTGACCTTATTGAAGAGATTCAACAAAATAAAGATATATATGATCAATTTTATCCATCAAACGGATGGACAAATAATCTATTATACTTACTGTATTTCTTCCAATAGCCGACACCAAAGGTACATTGGATGGACTTGATGAGTTTAGGAATTGCCATCGCATCGAGGTATAATCTTGTACTTCATATATTTGGTGAGAATATTTGGAGTTGTTATACTCACTTGCCAGTAAGGTCCCTGCAGTTGCAGAGCAAGAGCGTCAAGAAATAACTATTGCTCATGTTGGCACACACTTCGTGCAAGTTTTCTTACACCTTCATTACCTTGTGCCACTCATCCCAACGTGGTGGTGAGAACATTCATCGTACGAAGCTAAAGAATGAGTCACTCATTATAGGATATGTAATCAATTATGGTACGAAGTATTGGTAATATCACCAAATGCGTCAGGAATAGACTTTGGAGGATTAGAATTAGTTTTTTTTTTAATATTTTTAAGTGTAACTTTTTATATTATTACTTATACTAATCTTTTAAAATATATTTTTTTAATATACATGAGAATATTTTTATTATACATAAGTAGTTTAAATAAATTAAAAAAGAATCAGAAAAAATAAATGAATAAATGAACAAAAAATAAATAATAATAAATACGAAATTTGTAATATTTATTAAATAAATTAAAAATAATAAATATATAAAGAGAGAAAAAAATCAATTTAACAAAAAAATTAATTTATAAAATAAATATATTTAATTAATAAAATAATAAAATAATAAATTTCTTTAACAAAATACTTATAAATACTTGTAAATGTAGAATTTTGGGGAGAAAGATAATTTTATAATTGAGGGGGGGAGAGGGAAGCACTGCCCATTAAAAAGCCACCTTGTACGTCCATTTATTTCGCCGACAGATTCCTGTTTAACTCTTAACCCCTTTCAGTTTCACTCATCTTCTCTCTAAATCTTCTTCTCTGAGCCCTATATGTACTTAACTTGCAACAACTACAACATCATCATCTTCTCCGAAACTTGTAAGCATTCGTACATTTTTGTCGTTCTCTCTCACTCACTGACTCACTCTTCAAAAAAAAAAACAAAAAAATGGTCCAATCAAAGAAGTTCAGAGGTGTCAGGCAGCGCCACTGGGGCTCATGGGTCTCTGAAATTCGACATCCTCTACTGTACATACTCGAAACTCTACACCAACCATCCATGCATATCTACATTTAAAGAATGAAAATGTTGCTAATTTGCCTAAACACATGTCTAAGTAGGCAAAAGCAACGACTCACTGTTTATTTCTTTTGCCTATTTGGACAATACCAGTACTCTTTTATAGAAATAATTCATCATTTGATTTCTTTTTCCATGTTCTTTTTTTAATTACAGAAAGAGAAGGGTATGGCTAGGCACATTCGAAACAGCAGAAGAGGCGGCTCGTGCGTACGATCAAGCTGCAATCTTAATGAGCGGGCGAAATGCGAAAACAAACTTTCCAATAACAAAGACTCCAACTGATCAAAGCTCCTCCTCCTCATCATCATCGCCATCAACTCCGAATGATTTATCCGAAATCCTACACGCGAAGCTTCGGAAATGCAGCAAGACGCCTTCACCTTCTATGACTTGTTTGAGACTCGACACAGAGAGTTCTCACATTGGCGTCTGGCAAAAGCGGGCGGGTAAGCCTTCGGATTCCAATTGGGTCATGACTGTTGAGCTTGGAAATAGAAATAATAACATTAATAATGTTTCGGGAAATGCATTGCCTAATTTGGCTGAAACTCAAGGGCCAGAGCTGAAGACAGAAATGGATGAAGAGGAGAGAGTTGCGCTACAAATGATTGAGGAGCTTCTTAACAGAAACTGTCCAAGCCCTTCATATGATCATGAGATGCAAGAAAAAGCTGATCATGGTGCCTTTTATGATCTCTAGTGGCATCTTCGTTAATTTGATAACAAATAAATGTGTTTGTATATCCCTGCAAGTAACTTTCTACACTTTACTATTTATGTATGTACACAGGGATTGAGTTCAGATTTACTAAATTTTTCATAATTCATTTTCATATGTGTTTTTAAAATAATGAATTTATATTCAAATTATTATTCAATCATTATCGATCATCATTTATAATTACTCGATGCAAATTCAGTTCAATATTAAATTCAAATTTTTGAATAAATGATTTCTGCAAGTATATAGTGTTTTAGAATATATAATATTGGTGGCATGATGGAGAAATAAGGAAAGTGTTAATAAAAAAAAAATTATACAGTAATTTCTGCTTTTTTTATTTTAATTTTCTTTGAGCATCTATGATTTGGAAAAGCATGCATGTGAATTTATCTTTTTTAGTCATAAAATTTATATTTATATTATATGTTGATAAGTTTTTAGTATCCAAGCCTCAGCTGCCTTTTAACCATACCAATAAATTTCTCTTTTGCGACACACAATATGTATCAGAAGGAGAAAATTTATCATCAATTGCTTTAACAAAAGACTTCAGTTGATAGATGTCACGATCCTCTCCCTGAAACGGGCCAATCTTAGAAAGGGGTACGCGGACCTCTTTAATTCGAGCATTCTTCATGATATACAATTCAAACAAAAATACACAAATAATACTTCTTAATTTACAATTTAGCAAATCTCCAAATAAAGTCTCCAGAATTAAGGTTTACAGCACAAATCTTTAAAAATAAAGAAATAATATCCTAAATGTCTGGATCAACCCGATAAGCAACTGTGACACGTAGATCAATTCCCGGTACTGCTACTGCTGTGCTGGCGAACTACCTGAAATGTTTAGATTAATAGGGGATGAACTTAAAGAGCCCAGTAAGTAAAACACTCATCTTAAAGAGCTCAGTAAGTAAAACACTCATACTCTCAACATGATCTCACCAACAAAATATGAATATGTATGTATACATATGTAATAATATATGAAAATAACATATATTATAATATCATCTCAAGTAACTATTCTCACAACAGTACAAACATCCATCAAACATGGTTGTTAATCCGGGTCTGATATAATAGTGGATTGAAATCAATGAGAGGTAACACACAACTCATAAGGTTTCACACCAACTCATCCAGCATAAATATATAAGTGGGAACTGAAACACGCTCCGCCCTAATTATGCATAACATCGTATAGCCTCTCATGAGCTCTCTCATCTCATCTCTCATATCGTCTCAACTCAACTCATCTCATCTTCGACCACTATTATACAAAATCCGACAACATAACAACACACATCATCCAATAAATAAACACATCTCATATTCAATCCATCAATCTCATCTTAACAATCATGATTCATATTTCTCATGCTTTCAATAAATCAATATATATATATATATATATATATATATATATATATATATATATAGATATATATATCAACACACACACAAAAACATAGATATATATATATATATATATATATATATATATATATATATAGATATATATAATAATATTTATATATAACGATAATTATACTATAATAATATATATACACACACACACACACACACTTTCACAACAACCATCAATCAACAAACAATTATGTTAATGGAATCATTATGTGTTATACTTAATTCAATCCACGCAAAAGTCTTTTATATGTCTTTATCCTCGCTAAGAATTTGAAAAATATAAAATTATGATCATGTCCCTCAACTTTGATAAAATTATGATTTTACCCCTAAACTTTCTAAATTTTTAATTTAACCCAAAAATTTATCTACTATGTCCATATAGTCCTAAAACTCTCAAATATTACTTATTAACCCCTGAAAAATAGAATTTATATATTTATCCTCATAATCATGCCAAAATATAAATAAGTCCAAAATTTTCAAAATCTTACGTTTACACCCTTTAAACGGTAACAATCACGTACTAAGCTCCAACGTCTTCCAAATCTCACAACGAAGGAACCAATGGTCAGTATACGTCACAAGGATCACAGTGATGGTAGTGGTGAGGGCTGAAGCATAATGGTTATCGACGACCGATCAAGCAACGATAATTACAGTTTCTCAACAACCGAAGGTCTAATTTGGGCAAATGAAGTGTCCCCACTACGTATCTCGACGAGGGGAAGATTTTGGTCTGAGAGGAGTTCTTCACGCACGGCAGAGCGTGTACGTGTGGTGACAGTAGCGATGTTGTGCGTGTAGGCACGTGAGGGTGAATACAGCTGTTTTTAGTTGGCGAACCGGTTCCGTTGGATTCGTCTCATCGAGTAAATTCTCCATATGTGGTCACTTATCAGAAACGAATATCAGACGACATCGAACGAGGTGTTCTCTCTCTATATATATTTTCTATCTCTAAATATTTCTCTCTTAATTAGTTTTAGTTTCTCTCTCTAAAACTCCCTGAAATTTGTTCTCAATTCTCCATGGAATTTGCTCAAGACACACCTCACCCTCTCCCATTTGAATACAACTTAAAACTCTCAAATGCTAAAGTTTGTTGATAATGGAAATGATTGTGGTTAATAAGGTTTGTTGTTTGATTGAATTAGGGGTGGGATTGATGGTTTTGTTTGGTTTTGATAATTTGGAGACATATAAACATGTTTTAGGTAATGATAATATGATTGTGGGGTTTGGCTATGTATAATATGATAATGGGATATAAAATTTTTTGAATATTACAATAGACATATATATGGTCAACATATCACATCCTCTCTCTCCCCCCTCTTCAAAAAGCTTAATGATATATATTTCTAAATAGAACATTAGTTAGCTAGTTCAAAAGTAATGTAACAAACCCTAGTAATTAATCAATAGTCAATACTAATTTGAAATGTATAAACATCTTGTTAATTAGGAAATAAGTAAGCGTACATATAATTTGATGTCAAATCATTTATGTTATTAACTTGCATATAGACATTACAAAGTAACTCTTAATTTGGTACTACCATTGTATGGGTTAAGATAGGAAGATAGTAGGGATGGAACTGAGCCCCAACGCCTGCAAAATAGATTTTTAAAAAAATTATATGTATTTATTAAATTAATGAATTTAATTATTAAATTTTCAAGTGTGTGTATATACTAATTCATGATTTTTGATTTATAAAATTTTTGAGGGTTAGAATATTATCGTTGGTAATTTATATCAAAAAGGAATTTGCTGAAATTTTTAGTTTAGTGTAACACCCCGGTAACCCCGACAACTACTAAATTATGGATGACATAATATATAATGAAAATCATGTTCAAGTGTGAACAGATTCAAGAAATTACTTTTCAGACATTCGACAAATCTCCCGCAGTTCTGATATAAAATTCATTCAAAGATTAAATCCAGACAGCCTGTGGTATTTGGACCGTAATATTTTCATATGAACTTCGATTTTTATGAACATTATATCGTAGTAAATCTAAGATCGAGACCTACAACTTCCGCGTTGAATAGTTTTCCAAATTCGAATCAGAAATATGTCAAATATACAGTTCAAAAATTCGGATGAATAATACTTGTGGACCCATCTAAAGAATTCTCAAAATCTCTCAAAATTTCTAACTTTTTCATTAAAAATTATACAAAATTAGCCAAATTAGCCCCTATTATAAATAGAGAGTACTATTCACTTATCTCTAATTTCGGAGAGAAATAAAGAAACATGAGAAAGAAAGAAAGAAGAAGAAGAAGAGATGAAGGAAAAGAGGAAGAAGGAAGCCATATTTTTCACTCAAATTAAAGAAGGATCATTCCAAATCACCTCACACAAGCTAAGGAAGAGAATAACAATCATTGAAGACAAGTGAGTTAAGGTAAAGAAATGTTGACCCAAAACTTAGGTTATGGAATTTTGATGATATAATATTATGCTAGTGTTGTTGGCATGCTAGTGATTTCATTAAGATGAATAATCAACTAGTAAATGAAATTATTAAAGAATGATCCAAGTTTATTAGATACTAGACATGGAGATAAGTTAAAAGTTATGGGATTAAGGAGTTACTTTGATAATGTAATATTGCTTTTTCATGCATGAATATTGAAGTTTAAATAAGTGTTTGTGTGATGGTTATGGTGTTAGGGTGTTGGAAATGCATTTGGAAAAAGTTAGACATTGAAGTGATGATGATTAGGCCTGAAAACAGGCGAGCGTCGTGACGCCAAAAGGCTAACGTAACGACACGTAACATAATGATGGCCTCTGTTTCAGTTTTATCGTGTGAGTGTCGCGACTCCCAACGCCCAGTGTCACGACGCGAAACAGAGGAAGCTCTATGTCTCAGTCTGCTTGTGTAAGCGTCGCGACGCGAAACAGAGGAAACTTTCTGCCTCAGCCCTGTCCATGTGGGCATCGCGACGTGCAACGTCTGGCTTCGCGATGCATGGCCATTTCCCAGGATCAATTTTAGGCATTTTAATTTTATCCTAAAATATTATAGGCCACTCCAAGGGTTTCATATCAGCATATATCTAAGCCCTACATCCATGACAATGATTAGCTTTTTCGTTTAATATACTAACTATACTCACATACAGGATGTATTAGCTTCTCTGCGGGAATCTCCCCAATTGCATCTAAGATTAGTGGTAATAGAGGATAATCGGTCAGTGGACCCTTTTTCTCAAACTGACTTCTACTTATTTCTTTTGCCTTGTGACTTACTTTTAAAATATTTTAGGGCGTTAGCCAAGATAATTTTCAGTTATTTCATAAATAAGAATGTTTGAGCCATGACTTAGAAAAATATGTTTTCAAAGCATGATTTTATAATTTTTGGGAGACATGGGGGAAAAACCCACCTCAGGCTGTAGCTTATGGAATTGACGGATAACATGTGCACATGTAGAGCAGGACATGGAGGACGGCGATACGTAACGCCCACAGATCCTAGGGCTAGGGGGCGGCGATACATAACGCCCCTAGACTCTAGTTTCAAGGTCTGGTAATAACATGGATCAACAATTCTGGCTCTAGTTCAGTGCCTTGGGGGACAGTGATACGTAATGCCCCAAGATTACTAGTTAGGCGAATGAGGGGACGACGATATGTAACGCCCCATGCGTCAAGTTTTCAGCAGACATTCAGATACAGATTTTTTAGAAACAGATTTTCAGAGACATACTTACAAAAATGATGGGTTAAAGAAATAATTTTCATAAGAAACTATTTTATGAGAATTTCAGAGATTTACATACCAAAAGAAGTTTTTCGAAAAGTTTTCTAGAAAGAAAAATGTTTTCAGATAATGAAAGAGATGATCTGAGATGAATTTGGTTTTAGAACCATTGATTTTCAAAAGCATTTTAGTTCCTAATTTAAACTGTCCACTCACTATATCGTTCAAACGATCTACCCCCCTCCTAGTTTCCTTGTTTTACAGGTATACTGAATGACGAGCTCGAGAGGACGGATACTGATGGCAGTCATTAGAGGGTTTGAGTCCACTAGGTCGAGTCGGAGTTGCATTGCAGTTGGAGTCTAAGTAGAGTCATGCGTCATACATGTTGTATAGTAGAGATTGTGTATGTTATTCTGTTAGAATTGTTCATTATCGGAATTGTAATATGAAGTATTGCTGAATACATAGTATGAGTATTTGAGATGCATTTCACATTATCAAGTTGGGCAATAGTCCCTATACATGAGTCAATAATTTGAAATGAGTATAGTAATGATGATCACAGTCAGATAATCAGAAGCTCAGGGGGATAGGTCAGCCTTGCCGGTAGCATCTCCTGGAGGGGATGTTATATTTAGAGTCAATCATTCAGTAACGACGCCACTTGAGGCCGAAGAAGGACTTCAATCCCTTCTAAACCTATAAAAAATTATGTTTATTTTGATAAATAATTTTATTATTACATGATTGTCAAGAAAGCCTCTCTTAAAATTTTAAAACTTCATAAATAACAAATCTTAAAGCTTATATATCTATATATATATATATTGATTTTCTTAGACAATGATCCTCCCATTTTTTCCTCTCATTTTTTCTTCTAATGTTATCATCTATTGACATGTAATACAAAAAAAAAAAAAAAAAAAAGATAATGAAGATAGAATTATATATCATGTATCATTAGATAATAGGAAAAAAAAAAGAGAGTATTCTAATTTATTTTTCAAGCAATCACTTTAAATCGATAGACCAACAATACTGACATCAAAAGCAAAGCTAATATCTATGTATATTCTTAAAAAAATCAAATTATGTTATTGTTAGAATTCAGTCCCTCTTAAGTGGAATTTTTGGTTAATAAATATATAACATATGAAGTTGTATTAAATAAAATTATTTATTTATTTATTTTTTACTATTTAACATGCATGATAAAATATTATTAACTTTTTCAGAAGTGATGTGACATTACCGTTAAATGAGTAATTCTTTGGTGTAATAAAGACATGAGTGATGTAGTATCACTAATAAATTGGTAAATGATATGTATGATTTAATATTCATTTTTTAAGTTATTTTTCAATATTTTAACACAAATGATAATAAATTATTAGGTTGTTGTACGGATGAAGTGGAACTATTGTTGTATGGTAGATTTTCTGCCCTTAAATAGTACATACTTTTTAGACAGTACTTTTTGACAGTACTTGATCAATTAACCAATCAATTATCACCAACTTCTTTAATGCTTGCTGGCAAAAAAAGAAAAAGAAAAAATAAAAAGCTTTCTCGTGGGCACTGGTGGTCGGCAATTCTTAGTTAAAAAGAGAAACAAACGTGAAAGTAAAAAGTCGTCTTCTTATTTGACGAAATTAATTATTTTTTCGTTCTTGTTTAAAAATTCGTCAAAATTAGAAAGAAAAAAATTATTAACTTCCAAATTTTTGTGTCTTTCACCTTTTTACACTAAAATTCGTCAAAAATATAGGTTAAATGCTCCAGTTATATTTTAAGAATTATTTAAAACATTCATATCATTACTTTGGTTGCTATTAGATATATACTTTTCAAAAATAAAATAATATTTATCTTAAAATTCATATAAATAAAATATATTTTAATAGAAACAGATATGAATAAGAACCTTCGAGTAATTTTAAAAATAGAAAGAATAAATAATTAGTTCAACTCGTGAACAAGTATTTTATCAAAATATTCCTATTCCATATATAATAGGTCTTGAGTTCTTGTAATTACTCACAGTGGCTTGAGAGTAATAAAGAATCATGTAATTGTAGCTTTCGAGTCTGAATTTATTTACCTACAAATTTTATTCTCATTTTTTTCGTGCATAATCCTATTTGAAATTGCCTACAAGCACATGAACAACAAATACAACTTCTTAACATTCTAAAGAGCTTAGTTATATCTGGGTACACACACTAACATTCAATCATTATAATTTTTAGTGAGTTCCCAAATAATATTGTAAATATTTATATTCTTCAAACACTTATGTGAAATCTCTTGTGTGGGTGATGAGTACTCTCAAGGATGGATTTGTGTAAAGGTTAGAGAGGAGCCTTAGATCAAAAACGTCTCAGTTGTAAAAGTTATTGAACTTAGTGGAATCCTCAAGGGAGCTTGAAGAGAAGTGGACGTAGACAAGAGTTTTGGCCGAACCACTATAAAATTAGTTTTGTATTTCTCTTCCCTTAACTCATTTACTTTGCCATTATTATAGCTTTGAATTTATGAATTGTGATATTTTGGTAAAGCTTGCTCTAGCAGTAACTTAAAATTGTTAAGAATTTAAATTCCGTATTTATTTTTAATTACCCAATTCACCCCTGTGTATAGTGTTGTTGTAAGACTTGCAGGAAATTTCAATTGATATCATAGCGAGGTATTCTCAACAAAGACTTAATCGTCCGAGAATAGATTATGACATTTACAAGCTACACAACAAAATTTGTCGAGGGAGTTTCGAAAAATAGACCACCTATCTACACCAGAACCTACTACAATTATTGGAAGATGAGGATGTTGAGCTACCTTCTTGCCATTGATGTGCAACCTTACAAAGTAATCACAAAAATACCAATGAAGAATATAATAATTGTGTGGAATTTCCAAAATCGCAATCCGAATAGACCGATGAGGACTACATGGACGCCTCCAACAATACAAAGACTCTTAATCACTTATTTTACGCAATTGACCGGAGTCAAATAAAAAAACTTTCGGAATTTGGAAATGTCTGTGAATTGTGAAAGTCTTTGGAGATTGTAAATTAGGGAACTAGTCAAGTTAAATAATCCAATATCAATCGGTTCTTGTGCGAGTTGGATAGTTTTAAGAAAATGATTTCAATGTTCACTGTGATTGTGAATCAACTAAGTGCTTTAGGAAAAAATATTAGTACAAGTGATAAAATCAAGAAGATCTTTAGGTATCTTCCTAAGGAATATAGGATTTGCACCGTCACCATCAAAGAATCAAATAATATGAATATTTTGAAGTTGGATGACTTGGTGGGAAAATTGTTGGAGTATGAGATGGAGATCAAGATGGATTTGAAGGAAAAAGAAGATAATAGAGGAAGAAATAATCTAGTTCTTAAATCAAGCTCAAGAAAAGAGAATAGTGAAAGCTCTAGTGATGATGAAGATAGTGATGAGGATGTGGTACTCCTAACAAGAAATTTCAAGAAGTTTCTCAAAACCAAAAAGTCCACCAAATGGAAAATTAGAAGAGAATGAAGGAAGGAAAATGAAAGGCCATGGAAGTACAAGAATGAATAAATTAGTTGTTTTGAGTGTAAGAATTCGAGCCACAGAGTTTTCGATTGCCCAATGAAGAGATTCAAGTGAAAGTTCAAAAAGAATGCAATGAAAGCCATTTGAAGCGATAACAATTCAAGCTCTTCGAATGAAGATTATGCAAAGGAAACAAACAACCTTGCCTTAATGGCAATTTATGATGATGATTTCTTCATTAAGAGTGAAGAAGAAAAAGTATACGATTTTTCCGATTATGAAGAATTACTTGATACATTTAATAAATTGCATAAACTATATGATTCATTAATAAAGAAGCATAAATTGGTCAAAAAGGAACATTCATCATTATTACATGATCATGCATTAATTGTAGAGAAAAATGAAATGTATGAAAATGAATTAATATGCTTAAGGAGTGAAAATGTAAAACCTGGAAAGATCATATCAAGCATGACATCTAAATCTACTACATGTGATTGTGAATATATTAAAGAATAAAATGATATTTTGAAAAATAAAGTGATGGATTTGCATAACATTGTGACAAATTTACTTTGGGTGAGAAAAAATTAAAATGCTACTTGGTTCCCAAATCCCAAATATGTGTATTTGATAAGGGATGATCGGGATACAAACCTTATATTAAACACAAGTTTTTGAAAAATTATTTTGTAAGGGCATCCACCTCATCTTATACTCATATTACTAGTGATGTAAATACCACATGTCATACTTGCAATAGGAAAGGAAATGACAAAATATATGATTGCATGTATAAGAAGGAAAATGTGAATGTTGCATGAGTTCCAAAATGAACCAAGACTAACCCCCAATGACCCAAGAAAGTTTGGGTACCTATAAGTATATATTTTTCTTAAACATGTGAAAAAGAAAAAGATCAAAGGAAAATGGTTCCTCGATAGTGGATGCTCAAAGCATATGACAGTAGACTACTCAAAACTTTCTTCATTCACTTGCATCAAAGATGGTGGATCCGTCACATTTGGTGATAACGGTAAATGTGAAATCCTTAGCTATGGAAACGTTAGTACCGTTTCCATCACTTTGATCGAAAATATTTTATTAGTTGATGGTTTTAAGCATAATTTGCTAAGTATTAGTCAATTATGTGATAAAGGCTATGAGGTTGAATTTGATATATTTATATGTATGATTGTTGATAGTGAATCTCATGATATATTGTTCATAGGTCATAGAGATCAAAATGTTTATTTATTTGACACTGAACATGACATGCATCATGAAAAATATTTGAGTGCATTAGATGATAACACATGGTTTGGCATAGAAGATTAAGTCATGCACAAATGAAATTGATTTCCATAATTTCCAAGAAGGATTTAGTAAAATGTCAAGTTTGTAAAAATTATGAACTTGGAAAATAACTTTATATCGGTCTCCATACCGGTCTTCACAGCTGATTGCATAGTTTATGGAACCGGATAATTTTATATTGGTCTCCATATCGATTTACCTGAAGATTAACATGTTCTCTTTGAAACCAGCATAAAATCATACCGGTATCTATACCGGTCAGTAATCTGATAATTAGAATGCATTTAATTCTCAACGGTAACTATTCAGTAGCCGTTTGAAATCAACACCAGAATACCAGTACCTGTAGACCGACATACCACTATCAGCATAGAGAGATTTGGGTCTGCTCGAATTTTTCACTATAAAGTGAGACCATATTCTATTTTTGCTTAGTTCTTACACTTTCTAACATTTTCTTAAAAGCAAAAACTGAGAGAAAACAAAACTTTCTTGATCATTTCATTCTCATCATTTTATAAGCTCATTACATACAACTTCTTATCATTCTAGAGAGTTTAATTATATTTGGGTAAACACACTCATATTCAATCTTTGTAATATTTAGTGAGTTCCTAAATAGTGTTGTAAATATTTTTATTCTTCAAACACTTATGTCAAATCCCTTGTGTGAGTGGTGTGTACTCTCAATGGTGGATTTGTGTAAAGGTTAGAGAGGAGCCTTGGATCAAAGACCTCTCAGTTGTAAAAGTTGTTGAACTTAATGGAACCTTCTTAAAATTCTATTTTAGTCTATGGTTTTGACCCTATGCGGAATTAAACACAATAATTTAAGACAAGTCCTAACTATTACTTCTATGGATTAACAAAATCATCAAATACCCTTAAGTCTAATAATTATAAATCAATGAATATAAACGAAAGTAGAAAAATAAAATCAACTCCAACAATTTTATTAACGAAGTGAAAAACTCGTGCGAGTAAAAAATCACTCCAGGTATCTAAGCTACCAGCCAAAATCCACTATAACGAGAAAATTTACAGTGATGGTATAAGACTTAAGACAGAAACTCTGCCGACTCTAATACATGTAGGTTGTAATAACCCAAAGAACTTCTCGAACCCGCACCAAACAGCCTTCTTCAGAACCTCTGAAGTCTTTGAGTGGATCAATCATGCGAACTCGTAACGCCGGAACTCCGATTGCCAATCTTCCTCCTTGAGAACTCTGAAAGCTTAGGAAATTGGGTTAGAGTTGTGTTTTTTTATTGATGGTCAATCAAGATCAATATCTCCAAGACAAAGAAGACAAGGTAATCAAGAAAGTCTTCAAGGTGAAAATCAAGAAAGAAGAAACTAAGTGTATGGAAACTCTCTAAATTGTGTTTTTTCACCTAGATAAAGTAGCTAAGTGTTTGTTTAAATAAGTATGGAAAAAATAGCATTTCCTGGTGAAAATGGCTCAAAACGTGTCCAAAATAACCTACTTATGCACTGACATTCGAACGCCCCTCAAACGCAAAGTTTCTGCCTCCGAGCGTTAAAACGCTTAGACGAACGCACACGAACGCACGTCGCAGACTGATTTTGAGGTGCGAATTTAAAATACTTGTAACGTTATCGTCCCTTGGTCAAATCATGCGTTCTTTATATGTACGCGATCATCTTCGAGTCTACATTCCAATGAAACTGACCTCATGTGAATTACAGCTCTAAATATTCTGAAATATCTAAAAAAAGTGAACATCGCTCTGATATCTCCATCTGATGTGTCCAAATACTTGTCTAATTGTTCTAAGATCTTCAAGACTCATTACAACTCAATTGAACTTATTTGTTACGGAAATTGCCAACAAAATGGAACTAGCACCTTCAATGAGCTTGAAGAGAAGCGGACGTAGGCAAAAAATTTTGCCGAACCACTATAAAATCGGCGGTTTTATGTTTTCTCTTCCCTTAACTCATTTACTTTGCCATATTATAGCTTTGAATTTATGAATTGTGATATTTAGTAAAGCTTGCTCTAGTAATAGCTTAAAATTATAAAAATTTAAATCCGCATTTATTTTTAATTACCCAATTCATTCCTCCCTCTTTACTAAAGTGTTGTTGTAAGACTTGTAGGAAATTTCACTATCAGTTTACGAGCATTTCATCTCTTTTGTGACATAGTCAATAGTGATCTATCAAAATTATTTTTGGTTAACAGCAGAAACAAAGAGAACACCAACTCATCAACAAAGAATTAAAAATTAACAGATTCTTTTTTAAAGCCAAAGAATTTCGATGAGTTTTTTTGACGAAAGAGAAATTGTGATCATTTTTTCCCATATTTTTCTATTGATCAAGCATCTTAACATATGAACAAAGTCAAAAAATTGAGGGCTATGATATCGGATAAAAGTAGCTGGCCGATCATCAATGTTATTAGTGACTACTCACCAATTTCTGTACCATGTTTGAAATTAGAATTAGTGATTGACCTTTACGAAACAATGTCATTATCATGCTCATGGTGCTTTTTATTTCTGTGCTTCACGATTAAACATTAACTTCATCGGCCTGTTTAAATTTTTTTTTTTTTTAATAACCTCAACAACAGACGAAACATCAATTTTGATAATAATTCATTAATTTTTTTTTAAAAAAAATTGTTGGAAACTCCACCGCCAAGTCATTCATTCCGGACTTAAGTAAAATATGTAAAATCATCAACTGTCTTATGCTCTTATAAGAAACGCACCCCTAGATTCAAATTCAAGGCCTCAATGTGAGATTTGAGCCTTACATCATCAAACCACGCTCGTGAGAGACTAATAATTCATTTAAATTATTAACGTTGAAATGATATATAATATAAAATATTTACTTTTTAGGTTAATTCACTGCCATACATTCTAATTATCACTTGAATTTAATGTATTATCAAAAGACATGAAAAGTTTTACATATTAAAGTATGACATTTATTCTTTAACAGTAAAAATTTAAACGACGTTAGAAGTGTAATAACTAATTTTTTATTTTTATTTTTTAAAAAAGGGATCTTAATAAAAGTGGAAACTATTAAAAACTTAAGTGTTCCCCTTACCTTTTTTAACCCACACCTTCACATCCCACTCCATTCAAAACCACAAACTAAATACTTATTCTTTTGCATGAGAGATAATGGATCCATTGGGAGCTCAATTTCACTCCAAGAGTCAAACCAAACCTATCTCTATTAAAACCTCTTTTTATGTATCCCCATATATATAAATCAAAACTTTGAAATCAAAGAAAAGAAATTCATAATTATGATCATTTTACATCACAACTACCAATACAAGTTGTTAGTAAAAAATCAATATCAATCCCGTCAATTTTTTTTTAAAGATGTTTGGTATTTCTTCCGACTTTTTCAAATATGACGTTATTCTCAAAATTGGAAACCGTCTTAGTCAATTAATGTAACGGTGTGGTACTATATCAGTCATGTAATAATTCAATAATATCTTACTATTTATGTTAAAATATTAAATAAATAATATTTATATTTAATATAACTACACATGTTATATATATGCTTATTAATTTGTAGTACCATATCGTCTATATTTTTTTTTTCTTTTAATTTAAGGCCTTATTGATCATGGTCGAAATATTTTAAGATCGTCAATTTTTATTTTTTAAAAAAAATTACTCACTTTAATTTCATGCGATTCATATTTTTGGAAAAAAATAAAATCCGTGCCATTCATGTCACCTCTTTAAAATTTAAGGCTATACTTGTTATTTTCGATATATTCGAGGCCTTTTTTCTTGACTCTCAAAATTTTGAAACCATTCTCCAATTATTCTCTTCACTTTGTAACATTTTCATTATTTTTTAAAAAGACTCGGCTATTTATTTGTGAACTTACCTACAAGCACACACCAATATATACACAAGAGGGGGTGAATTGGATGATGACCTAAATATGCGGAAATAAAAATCTTTACCGATTTTATGTTGCAAAACTTGTAACTTTACCAATTAAGCTTAGGTTAATTTTCTCAATTACAATACATCACCTAAAAGTAAGTTTCTAAACAATAAGCATATAATAGTGGTTCGAGCAACAATGCTTACGTCCACTCCCCCAAGCCGTGCTTGAAGATTTTCACTAAGTTGAGACCACAACTTATAACGAGTTTTCCGTCGCTCACCCGCAACCAAGAGTTTTACACACTAGGTTCACTCCAAAACCTCTTACAATGAGTTTGGTCCACTAGGTTCACTCATAAACCTCTTACAAATCACCTTTTGAGTATCCCCACTCACAAAGGGATTTCACAACCTCAAGTGTTTGAATATGAAGATTGAAACAATATCACTTGGACACTCACAAAGATAATGAAGATTCAAGATGTGAGTTGCTTACCCCAAGTGTTCTAAGCTCACTACTAATAATATGAAGGTGTAGTGTGTGAGCTTGATGTATGAGAGTGTATGATGATGAAAGTTTAGTAACCTCTCGGTTTTTGCCTTAGTAGAAATTGTATAAAGGTTAAAAGTACTTGGCAAAAATGAATTTTAGGCTTATTAGTCAAAATTGCCCCAAAATTCATGTATGAGATCGGTATGTCAGTCTCCAGACACCGATATACCGGTCTAGAAAAAACAACGACTATATTATTGTTCAAAAATATAAATGTTACACTGATTTACTGACCAGTATGGTGGATGATATACTGGTTGGATGACCGGTATAATAATCGATATGAGGTGTGTCGATTTCCAAGAGCATGTAACAATAAGCTCATCGGTATGTATACCGGTATAAACAGTGGTATGGTACATACCAGTTTCCGCGACAATGCAAAACATATGTATATCGGTATGGGTGACCGGTATGGTCTATATCGATTTCCGCGAGCATGTAAAACAGAGCATAAACATCGATATGTCGGTTTAGGGATCGATATGTCGGTCTTAGTGTCAAAATACAGGATTTGAAGGTTAAAGAATTTTGCACATGACTCTAATGCATCTACATGAATGTGCATATGTCATATGAGTTTAGAAACTTAAATAACCAACTCACTTTACAAAGAGAGCCCTAAGCTAAGACTACATAATATTTTCTTCATTTGTAGCTTGAGTCTTCACATCCATTACTCTTCATCACCGAGTGCTTCGACATCTTTTTGTTATGTCTCGCCAATACGCGTCGAAGTTTTCTATTATTGCATCATCAAAATTCATCATGAGAATATGTCGCTACTAATTTGGACACATAAAAATAATCCTTTAAATTCATTTTTAACCCTAATTCTTGCATCCACACTAACAAATTTTATAATATAACAGTAGTATCATGAGATTCATGCGACAATCGAATAATATTATGTCATTCATTGTGTAAAAATATTAAAAATTAACAAATAAATTGTAATTATATTTAATACAAATATATATATATATCATATATATGTAAATTAGTTGGTGATATCGTATCACTCATACCTTCGTTATTATATATTTAATTTTCATGGTCGATTGCTGATAATGCAGAAAATTTTGCAAGAGGATTTAATTCTCACTATAATCTTTATAGAAACAGAATGAAGATATTGGATTAATAAAAATTCATTTGAGGTATGAAAATTAACAAAATTTCCCAAAACACGGATCAAGAAGGTGGCTTTTCAATAAATTGGATCCAAAAAATGAATACAAAGGAATTGAGAAAAAGGAAAGGGTGTTTGTTGGTTTCTAAGAGAAAATTACAAAGGAATAATGAAGATATAATAAATTTTGGGATATAATAAGGGTTTAAGGCTTAATTTCATATAAGTCTAACATATCAAAGGAAACAATGTAAAAAAAAAAATGAAACAAAATGTTATTTTCTACTTTGATGATGAATATTTTTTTAGGTATTGTTTCTAACAATTTATCATCTTCCTATTGGATAATTAAATTATACCGTCCAGATGAAAGAGAAATTTATCATCTTCCTCTTCTTAAAAAAATTTAGTCACTATTCTTCTTACATTATTAGCCCCCAATATATAATTTGAGAATTCGGGGTTATCCTAAGTTCTGACCCTATGCGGAATTAAAAACAATAAGCAGGACAAGTCCTGTTACTGCTACTATGGAATTGCAACAGGCAAATTAACAAATCAACCAACTAAAATAATAAGCTGCAAATGTAAAAACAATAACAATAATTGAAGCAGCAAATATAATCAAACCACACAAAATCAACACAAGTAATTTTGGTGACGAAGTGGAAAACTCTTTCGAGTAAAAAACCACTCCGGGTATATCGGCTACCAGCCCAATCCACTATATCGAGAAAAACTTACAGCGATGGTCAAGACCTATGGTGACAACTTCACCGACTCAAGTACCTCAATACTGCAAGAACTCAAGGCAACTCCTTAAGCCCGCGACCCACGGTTTTCTTCAGAACCTCTGAAGTCTCTGAGTAGATTGTATCACTTCAAACGCCGGAACTCCGACTACCAAACTTCCTCCTAAAGAACTCTTAAGGATTAGGGAATTTGGGTTGTGTTGTGTTGAAGGTTTATCAAAGAAGGATTCACACCATTAATGGAGAAGACAATAAGATGATGAAGTCTTCAATGGTGGAATCAAAGAGAGTTGAAAGCTTTGAGAGATTTGGCTCAAGAGAAATATGCTTCAACTAATGAGAATGGCGGCTAAGGGTTATATTTATAGGTAGGGTGAAAACCTAGGGTTTTGCAGGCCAAAAACGCGTTCAGATCGCAGTCGCGTTCGAACGCTTACTAGAACGCTACACGAACGTGCCCTTTCTGTGAAGACTCGTTCGAACGTCAATCGAACGCACAACGAACGTGAGCTCTCTGGAATGCTCCCGTTCGAACCCCACAAGAACGTGCCTCGAACGTTTTCTCTCTGGAATGTGCCCGTTCGAACCCAATAGAGAACGTGACACTGACGCCAACCGTTCGAACACTGCAACGAACGCACCACGAACGTATGTCTGATGCACAGCAGCCAGAAACCAGTCCAATTGCACAAAGATCTTCAAGAAAGATTACAACTCAATTGAACTTGTTTTGTCACGGACACATGCCAATAAAAATGGAACTAACAATCTCCCCCTTTGGCATTCCGTGACAAAACACTACCTAATACAAAGACTACGGTAATAGACCCAAAAAGAAAATAGTCAACTGTCAACCATCAAAACAGTGACTTATTACAAATGGACTCGATCTAACACCTAACAAAGTAGTCTTGAAATTAATGACACCACAGCAACATACCTGCTACCTGAAACATCCACAGACAACAATATACCGTGAAAAGCATTGGGATAATCAAATAGAACATAAAGCAGGTAAAAATCTCATACATGTACAAGTAGAAATCCTTCTCCCCCTTAATCTTAACTCCCCTTAAAACGGAGATATCTAAAGGATATTCTACGGCTCTCTCCTATATATTAAGGTTCTCCCCCTTAATATATTACTCTCCCCCTTTTTGTCACGAAATGACAAAGGGTAAAAGAAACAGGAAAAATAACAGGAGAACATGAGACAACACATGCAAGAGCATAAACAAACAGGAATTACTACCCCTCACTAACAGGCACATATAGTTAGCAAAATAACACACGGGAAGCAAACCAAAAAAACTCAGAAAAATGCACAGGAAAGAAAAAAAAATTGGTATGCAATGACATGAAGCACACACAAGCACATACTGAGATAAAGGAAAATCCTGTCAAAAACTGACTGAAACAGCATTTCAAGCTGATACAATGATACCCAGTCAGTATTCAGCTGTTTATGACATGAAACAATATGCAATATTTTAAAAGTGGCTAAATACAACACTTATGCATATGACATAAACACCAAAGCATATAGAGCACTTGCGTGGAAAAATAAAGTGCATAACGAATCAAGGCTTAAGACCTTATTTTATGAGCTGGACACAGCCAAAGAAATCCATCTCTAAACAAACCAAGTCCACAAAATAGGTGTTCAAACCCAGCACCACTAGGACCTGAAAATAAGCAACATTGGTTGCATGCTATAATATTTACCCCAGAAATATCATGAGCTCATATTTAATAACTCTTTCGAGTGAAGGGTTTTTGCCCTTATCTTTTGAATTTGGCCATTTTGGCTCTTTTGCACTTGAGTCTCATTTTTCTTTTTAAATATATTTTTTTTTGCTTTTACAAGGGGATAGCAAGGTCATCTAGTCAGAGGTCACACTATTAAGCAAACAAAGCAGGGAAGAGATTAGATTGCCATTCCAAAAACTCATACATGCGACCAAGCCTTGACAAAATAAAAACGTGTATGTGAAAGTGCAAGCACAAGATATACCAAAGGTTTTTATCACACACACTCATGTATATAGAGCATCAAAAAAAATAAAAGCATATCATACATGCATAATCATATATCCTACATACCAGGATCACATGCATAAGCCTTTCATGCTCTAGCAAGCCATAAAAATATTTTTGGTCTTTTTCAAAATATATAAATTTTTTTTTTTGATTTTTCAGTTTTAAGGCACAAAAAAAATAAAGACACAAACAGGCTTGTAAAATATCCAATGATACGTGGAGTTGTATCCCGAGTGCAGATCATACTACCGTCCATTCGGAATCGGCTATGAAATTTATGTCCGGGTTTCCATCCTATATACCAAGGGACATATAATAAAAACAAGACACACACACACACCCATATGCTGTGAAAACAAAATAAACGTGCAAAAACATAAAACACACGCACACACACATGCAATGGGAAAATAAAATGCATCTTTCAAGCAGAGTTACACCGAAGTGCACTCTCATCATATCCATCAGGACATGCAGAAGTAGATGGGAAATCATCTTGCTTCCCCACCCAAACCTTTCTAGGAACCTCATCCACTTGAGAATTCCTAGTCAACAAAGAAAGTTTCTCACTAAGAAATTGTGTCTGTTTAGTTAGTGCAGAAACTTGAAAAGCTAGATTTGAAGAGTCAAATCTAGGTGACACATTCTTAGGCCTCTTCTTTTGCTTGTGAAGCATGAAGCACTTAGGCCTAATGTGTCCTGCCTTGCCACAATGGTGGCACACAGGCACAAACCTCGGATGAGAGCGAGGTTTACCCACAACACCTCTAGATCGAGGTTGGGTCACAGGACGAGGAATAAATGGAGGAATAACATGACTACACTCAACAGGTTTCTTGCCTAAGTCATGTTTAGCTGCTACAGGCACAGCTTTGGAAGAAGAAGCCTTATCACAGTTAGGCTCAGAAATAATTCCTAACATACAGTCCATATTTTTATTCTCACTAGAAAATACAGACAATTGGGTTCTAGTATCTTCAAGTTCAGTTTCTAATATTTGGACCCTATTAATTAGACCTCTATTTCTCTCCTCCAGGTCATCTACCATCAAAAGGCTCTGCTCAAATTTGGCTTGAGCTTCATTCTTTTCTAGCTCAACAGCTTTCAGCCTTTTATTGACCTCTATGTTAGTCTTCTTAATAGCTAAACTCTCATTAAACAGTTCAACATAAGCTACCTGAAGACTTTCCTCATCTACAGACTCATCAAGAGAGACTTCTGAATCATCATCATTAACCACAATCTCTCTCTCACCAGTCACACTAGCAGTAAAGGCAATAAAATTTTTCTTGCCTTTAGGAGACTCATCAGAAGAATAACCACCTTCTGAATCACTAGGAGAGGCAGCCATGGCTTTCTTGCCTTTAGCTCTGAGATATGTAGGGCACTCTGGTCGAATATGCCCATAGCCTTCACACTCATGGCATTGGACATCACAGGATCTACTACCCTTATCCTCTTTAGACTCTTTTCTGCTATGCCTACTCTCTCTAGGCATAACCTCCCTATCTCTATTACTGCTATGGCCACTCTTCTTAAGTTTAAGAAATTTCTTAAACTTCTTTGCAAACAAGGCCAAATCATGATCCTTGATGGTATCATCATCACTAAACGAATCATGTACAACTTCCTTAGCGATTTTCATCGCAAATTTTTTGGCTCTCTAAAACCAGGAAGCTTTTTCTCATAAACCTGCAGCTTTCCTACGAGTTCTTCTAAATCAAGCTTATCGAGATCATTGCTTTCCTCGATGGCAGTAATCTTGGGTAGGAATTTATCAGGAAGAGATCTAAGGATTTTTCTAACTATCCTATTCGTAGGTATAGTCTCACCTAGGTTAAAACTAGAGTTAACGATATCGTTAATCTCAGCATAAAATTCATCAAAGGTCTCATCATCTTTCATTTTGGCGACCTCAACCTAGTGGCTAAATCCTGGAGTCTATTATTTTTAACAGACAATGTGCCCTCATGTACAGTCTGCAGGATGTCCCAAACATCCTTGGCTATCTCACACATTGAGATTCTCCTAACCTCAGCAGAACAGACAGCACCATGTATGGCATTAACAACTTTGCTGTTCCTATTGCTAGCATCAAATTCATCCTTGGTCCAGGTCAATTTGTCTTTAGGGGTAGTGACCCCATCAACAGTAACAACGGGAGGTTTCCACCCGTATTCAACAGTCATCCAGACCCTCTCATCTAAGGACTTAAGGAACGCTCTCATGCGAACCTTCCAATGAAATATTCTGTGCCATCAAAAAATGGCGGACAATTTAAGGGTTGACTACGCTCCATAGCTAATGGGTCAAGGATCGAGTTCAGGCTCTGATACCAATTGAGAATTCGGGGTTATCCTAAGTTCTGACCCTATGCGGAATTAAAAACAATAAGCAGGACAAGTCCTGTTACTGCTACTATGGAATTGCAACAGGCAAATTAACAAATCAACCAACTAAAATAATAAGCTGCAAATGTAAAAACAATAACAATAATTGAAGCAGCAAATATAATCAAACCACACAAAATCAACACAAGTAATTTTGGTGACGAAGTGGAAAACTCTTTCGAGTAAAAAACCACTCCGGGTATATCGGCTACCAGCCCAATCCACTATATCGAGAAAAACTTACAGCGATGGTCAAGACCTATGGTGACAACTTCACCGACTCAAGTACCTCAATACTGCAAGAACTCAAGGCAACTCCTTAAGCCCGCGACCCACGGTTTTCTTCAGAACCTCTGAAGTCTCTGAGTAGATTGTATCACTTCAAACGCCGGAACTCCGACTACCAAACTTCCTCCTAAAGAACTCTTAAGGATTAGGAATTTGGGTTGTGTTGTGTTGAAGGTTTATCAAAGAAGGATTCACACCATTAATGGAGAAGACAATAAGATGATGAAGTCTTCAATGGTGGAATCAAAGAGAGTTGAAAGCTTTGAGAGATTTGGCTCAAGAGAAATATGCTTCAACTAATGAGAATGGCGGCTAAGGGTTATATTTATAGGTAGGGTGAAAACCTAGGGTTTTGCAGGCCAAAAATGCGTTCAGATCGCAGTCGCGTTCGAACGCTTACTAGAACGCTACACGAACGTGCCCTTTCTGTGAAGACTCGTTCGAACGTCAATTGAACGCACAACGAACGTGAGCTCTCTGGAATGCTCCCGTTCGAACCCCACAAGAACGTGCCTCGAACGTTTGCTCTCTGGAATGTGCTCGTTCGAACCCAATAGTGAACGTGACACTAACGCCAACCGTTCGAACACTGCAACGAACGCACCACGAACGTATGTCTGATGCACAGCAGCCAGAAACCAGTCCAATTGCACAAAGATCTTCAAGAAAGATTACAACTCAATTGAACTTGTTTTGTCACGGACACATGCCAATAAAAATGGAACTAACATAATTATTAGATGATTCCTTGCATGCAGGTCTATTTTATTCTTTAGCCAAGATATCTCACGAGAGTGTAAATCTTAGGTAGTATACATGTAAAATTTGGGTCAACGGTAAAATCGTTATTTCATTTTGGGCCCAATATCAATGAAACCCGTATACCTAACAGTATCCGATCTTCAAGACTTAAACTCTACTCAATAAAGCTCAATTCCATCAACCTGCCCATTCATGGGCCAAGGTTAGACCAAGAAATTGAACACATCTCAGGCCCATATATCAGAGAAATCTCACAAGACAACCCACTGACTTTCCAATAGCCAAACCAGAAAATATCTTAATTACACCACATGATTAGCCATTTTTTACACCGAAGAATTTACCATTTAATTTATTAAAGAGACCCATCTCATAATAGCCTCTAAAAGGTGGCAGAATTCAGAATCAGGGGGAGAGGTTTTTTAGCTTTCATACCAGAGCTCTCAAAAGAGATCATCCTCTAAACATCGGCTCACCGCCCTCATGGCAGTCTACGGAGGTCAAGGTAATCATGAACCTTCCTCTTCTATATTTTCTGCTCGTCATCACTACCGACTAGAGCATTAGAGTGCCTACGGCACCCACCACACCAGTGGGTAGGAACTCCCCGCTCATTCTACCTTTATTTTGCAGGATCGCTAGTGCCTCATCCTACGAATTCTCGATTGTGGATCTCAAGCGAAAACCAGCGTCTACAATTTGGCGCCCACCGTGGGGCCTTAGCGATTTATAGAAATCGAAGATCTCTTAGTCTACGGTCCTTATAAACATAGCTACTCGTGGCTTCAAGCAGCGAGCAGACACCATACCATGTGGCTGCTCAATTGGCCATTCTCTAAGAACAGTTACAAGTTTTAGAGAAGGAAAACTCAGCCATGCGATGCTCCAATACGAACCTCTAGAAGAATTTGGAACAAATCTCTTCAATCTCCCAACAGCGTGATACTCCACACTATCCCAGTAATCCTACAATCCCAACTAATCCCTCGGGGACATTCAATAATATGGCAAGCGACAATTCACCATTAGACAATCTGTTGGGACAGTTGTGGAACCCCTAGGGTCGGATAGGTGTCCCGCACAGCGAAAGATGGTTCTAACCCATGGATATCCAGCATGGGTGTATTTTAAAATATTTTAATGAAATACTATATTCCATTACGAGTGTATAGGAAAAAATCGGGGCTGAATCGGAGTTTGAAAACTCGAAAATGAAGAAAAATAAATTTGGCGGGGGCGTTGACGCGCGACGCGCTCACTGTGCACACAGTGCGCGAACAGTTTATGCACACTGTAGCGCGAGTTGGGCAAATTTTTTTTTTAATTATTTTCAACTTTCCCTAAACACTTTCAAAACACCTGAAATTAATTCTAACATCAAACTTTTATTAATTGTTTCATGTCCAACATGAACATATTTGACCTAATTACAAGTATGTTGTGTTTATACTTCTAAAGTATCATAGCACAATTTATTAGCCTTATTTCAACATTAAGTTATCTGATCATGCATCCAATACATATTTCATAACTTAAGAGAAGTTCAAACTTACCTAGCAAGTTTGAAGTAAAGATCCAATCTCATTCTCTTTGTTGAAATTGTAGGAGAACTTCCAAAGTGTTGCAAGCTTTTCTTCAAGATCCGACCTTGATTCCAATACTAGCAAGCTTCACTCCAAGATCCAATCTTAATTTCTCCTAAATGAAATGTTATAGAGACCTCACAAGCTTCTATAAACACATCTTTATCTTAGGCTAATTTTCTCTAAGAAAATACTTGTGTATAGCTTTCACAAATTTTTACCTTACTTAAGCTTAATTAGAATCTTCTTAAAGCTTTCTATTTATAGCAAAACTTAGTCAATTTGTAATCAATGAATATCTTATCAAACATTATAGTATGCTTAATTAAATTCATCCAAATATTCATAATTAGGTGTGACTAATCTCATTGTCTACCACTTTGATTTAAGTAAATTAAATCAAGATAATTTTTACTTAATGGATTAGTTCAATGTCTACCACTTTGATTTAATCCAATTAAATCAAGACATATAGATTTACACTTATTAATAAAAATTTGGAATTATCATAATATTCTCAAATGAATTTACAATTAAGCCCTTTGTGTAATTTTGAATTAATCCAAATAGGTTAAAGTAAATAATCAATGTTATCCAATAACACTTGATTATCTTGGCTGATAATTATAATATCAAATATTATCTTTTATCAAAATTAATCTGCTACCCAAGTGCTCAACGAGTACACTTAATATTAGGACTCTCTAAGTTCAGACACGTTCGTGATATAAGCCTAGCTAATATGTACGTAATTCGGCCACCTCCGAATTCGCGAAGAACACGAATGACATTTTCGAACTATACAAATCGAGGTTATCACATATGTTTAACAATCCATCCATCGTAGACTATCCGAGTTATGCTTAGGAAACATAGAATATACCGTCAAGTTTCTGAGGCGCACATCTCATGTCGACATGTCCACGATTCTTCATAACTGATGCGATCCATCCTAGGTGATCGACTTTGGCCAAAGCCTTAAGAATCATGACTTTACTAACATGGATACCTACACCCCTTATGATATATATATGGGCCAACAAATTCTATCTTGCTTCGCACTTGATTACTGAGTGCATCAGTCCACACCCAATGAACATCTAGAGGCCAGACCATGAACGGTTTCTGACATACATGGCATCAAAGTGTGGAGGATCTCACACAAAATCAATGTTATCCTATAGTCAAAGGATTACATATGCTACTCGATTCGAGGAGATTCCTATTGATGGTGGTATGTACTTCCAACTATTAGGAATTACCTGTGAGTCATTCAGTATTCAATCCAACCAATACCCACACGTCTATACTGTTAGGGTTGGTGCTTAGAGTGCAAATTCATATTATATTTATGTCCAATTCATGAATATGAACAATTTCATTTTCTATAATATTACTTATTTATGGTAGTACTTCTTGCTATTATATACATATTCGATCTAATTACGATTAGATTGAAACTAAATATGATTTAGTGATATGTATATATTAGACAAAGACCCGATAATATATTTGTAGAGCGCAGTTACAAAGTAGTTTGTAATTGACATTGGGAAGTGTCATTACTAAAAGTATATTATCAAATAAAGTTCCTGGTCAAAATTTATTGACACGGGTCGGTTAGTAAAATCCGTCTAGACCAATACATGTCGTATATCGAGACTTGGTCCAATAGTTTATCCCAATGAGCCATGAGTCTTGGGAGACTCGTATAGACGTGTAGGTGTTTATTTGATAAACACTGAATGACTCACTGAAGATTTCCTAATATATAGTACATCAATGTCAATAGGAATATTTTCGAGTTGAGTAGCATAATGGTCCTTTGACTTGAGATACCACTATGGATATAATGGATATATGAGATATCCTCCACACTTTGATGGCAGTCATGTCATCGATCTATTTAGATCAGACCACCGTCTGTTCGTTGGGTGTGGACTGATGCTCATGATATCATGTGAGTATCAGATAGAATTCGTCAGTCATGTGTACAGGACATAAGTATCACGTACGTATTTACGATCTAGTAAATCCATGGCTGTGGTATACTTCGGAAGTGAGTTCCGAGTGTTATTTAGAGATTGTAAATTTAAAAGTCGACTATATTATACCTTAGGGATTTGATGTTCTTATCTATATCCCCGATATAATATTGATAGCCTGTGACGGAGGGATTATACGTATGTAATGACCTCGACTTGCATAGTTTAGTGAGAATTTCTGTGGTCGTCATAATTCATGAGTGGGTGGATTGTGGACACGAAATTGGATTTCGTGATGGATAAACCTAAACTTAAAGAATCCCACAATATGAAGTGTACTCGTTGAGTACTTGGACAATATATTATGAATAATATAGATTATTCATAATACTTCACCGGATTAAATGAGTTAATTCGAATCGTTTAAACTATTAAACGAAAATACATGCATTATGGGTATTTCGGTCAATTGATAATTAATGTGTATTTGTATTTGATACAAAAATTGATTTCATACATATTTATTAATTGTCAAATGAGACTTTGACATGTGCCATTAATATATGTATTTGTTATTTAATGTAAATAAAATACATATATAATAATAATTGCATTAATTAATTATTTAGACGTTTAAATGTTAAATATCTAGATAATTAAATTATATCAATATTACATAATTGTTATGCAATATGTTTGACAATTATTAGTTACATGTGGCATGATTTTATTAAGCTTAAAGTTTACAAATTGGATTTGTTAACTTAAAACTTATTTTTATTATTTAATTAGATTAATTGACCAAATGACCAAAATACCCCTCTTTTACTCCAAAGTCGGTTTTTTCCTTGTATTTAAAGTGGAAAATTTTATTTTCTTCATTAATTCACCTCCATGGCCGAAACTAGGAAGAAAGTGAAGAAATCAAGAAAATATTTGAGGAAATTGCAAGATTTGGAGGTAATCTTCAATAATCTTAAATTTAAAAAGCTTGTTTCTTATTCTTGAATATCTAGAATAGTTCCAGGGTTTCTTCCTTTCTTAAATTTTGGGCCTTTTTCATTTGGAGGATGAATTTGGAGGCTAGATGCATGTATGAAGTTAGATTGGATAATATTATTGTAATATTAGTTCATTTTTTTCATTTGATGACTTGTTACCATTCTAGAGTGTTATGACCACTCTTGTAACTCCTAGAATTATTCTTCATTTGTGGTGACTTTGGTTGGTGGAAGTATTAATATGATTAATGTTGAAAAAATTGGATTTAAAGCAAGAAAAATGATATTTTTAGTTACCAAATCAGATATGGAAATTCTGTGATTTTGGTGATGAAAAGTTTGTTATATAAATGTATTGGATGTATTTTGGGCATTGGAACAATTGGCAGAAATTGTTTCAGATTTGAAATATGAGAAAACGGCGAAAAACGGCGTTACCGGGTGAGTTTTGGGCTTATCGAGTGTCCACTGTCCAAACAGTGAATTGATCGCTTTTTGGGCAGCCCATGAACTCTCCAAGTACTATTAGGGCTGACCTGGGCAGCCTAGTGTGTATTGGTTGGTCGGTTCGGACAAAAACTCGTTTTCTGCCACTTTGCAGAAAAACTTTTTTCGTAAAAGTTTCGCGATGTTTCTAACCTATTTATGTCGTTATTTGATATCGAATAAATATGTTTAGGTGAAATATGAATGAATTATCCACATTGGATATTGAATAATTTATTTGGTAATTTTAAAAGTTTTTAAAGTTACGATTTCGCCCGAACCGCGCGCTTTCGTCTCCCCTTTGAGAAAACCCCAACATATACAAGTTTCCAAAACTCATGCCATATCGGTTTAAGCCATTGGAACTCCAATTCCAATATACGACATGTTCTAGTCTTCTAGATTATAGGAATTCGATCGTATTCCAAAACCAACGACTAGGAATATTTACTTTAAGAATAGTTCACAGTAGTAATACTTATCCCAATGTCGGACCATCTAGTGTCCAGTATTACTACAAGACTATTCTAAGCTCAATGTCATTCTTAGCATATCTATACATCTAATACACAAAATGACAATACCATTAATAATGTATGAAATGAAAATGTAGTTATTTTATTAATAAATAATAAAATGTACAATACAATGTTCGGACTGGCGCTCCAAGTACCAACTCCAACACAATCATCCACCAAATCAAGAAAGAAGTCAACATATCTCCCCAACCGACCAAGCACGGCAAGTTTCCTCCACCATGCATAAGGAAATGCTAGAGTTCAAAGATACAATTCTCTCCAGCCTACCTGGTATCAGACTACCAGTGAGAAAAAGCCAAGCCGGCACAATCTCAGATACTCCCTTTTTGGTATCCATTACTTCCATTGAACTACCACGAAAGTTCAACCCACCAAATATGAAGCTGTATGATGGATCCACAGACCCAGACGACCGTGTAGTCCATTACAAATACAAGATGATGTCTACTGATATGGTTCCTCATCAATAGGAAGATGGAATGTGTAGAGGATTCAGAGAAACATTGGCAGGCCCAACCCTTACTTGGTTCATCAATCTACCTTATAGGACTATTGGGCCGTATCAGGAACTAGCTGATACGTTTATGGAGCACTTTCCCAGCTCTTGTAAACTTGAGAAAACCACAATCGACCTCAACACAGTTCAACTGCGGAAAGGAGAATCTCTACGAGGCTATATCGCACGTTTCAACAAAAGCGAGAATATCCATTCCAGATCTCGACCAGCCGACTGCCATTGAAGCTTTCAAGAATGGGTTACTAGCGGATATCGGACTTTATAAGAAGCTAAAAAAATTTGTTGTTACACTATGGATCAGGTAATGGCCCGAGCCCAACTCGAGGTTAAATGGGAAGATGACAAGAGGAGCAAGAAATGAGACGTTCTCAGTAACCGCTATGAAGAGAAAATTTAAAACCCTTCCAAATGACGAACGAGTTCGCTTGCAAGGACCCATCAACCACAGACAGACGGGCTCTGTAAGTTGGGAACCATCACCCTAAAAACAGATATTATAACTCAGGCTTCATCCCATATGATACGACACCGGTCTTCAGTGAATTTATCTCATTCGACATCAAGACCAAACGACGCTTAGAACCGAGAATTTCTTATATATCCAAGACAAAAGACTATTAATATTAAGAAACTATTATTTTTACATATGGACCATCACCTGGCCTAATTGACATACTTTTCCTAGTCAACATAGGAATAACCCCGTAAACCTCCAGCATACCCTGTCGACCAAGAAGTATTCTATAAGATTGTCATATTCTTTAAACGACGGGGAAGAAATAATACTACTAAAGATGACATGGATGAATTGTCATCTACTCCATGCGACATGGATGGACTCTCATTTACTCTAGACTACATGGAAGGGTTGTCATCTCTTCCATACGACATAAAAGGATATTCATTTTCTCCAGACGATATGGATGAATTGTCATTAACTTCATACAACGTGCATTGATAGTCATCTACTCCAGACTACATGGAAGAGTTGTCATCTCTTCCAGGCGACATGAGAGAATAGTCATATTCTCCATATGACATATATGGATTGCCATCAACTCCAGCCAACATAGGAAGTCTCTTGGACTTCTATCGGGTCGAGTCGACGGAAGCCTCAAGACCTTCGACAGGTCAGGTAGAGTGAAGAACCCCGAGGAAATCCATCAGGTCGGGTACAGTGAAGAACGTCGAGGACCTCCATCGGGTCCAATCGAGCGAATCTCTTAGACCTCCATCAGGTCAAGTCGATCGAAGCCTTCTAAGCTTCATCGGGACATGTATAGTGAAGAATCTCGAGGACCTCAATCAGGTCCAATCGACCGAAGTCTTCTAACCTTCATCAGATCAGGTTGAGTGAAAAACTCCGAGGACCTCCATCAGGTCAGGTAAAGTGAAGAACCCCGAAGAAATCCATCAGGTCCAGTCGATAAAAGTCTCTTGGACCTCCATCAAGTCCAGTCGACCAAGTCACCTAACCTTCATCAGGTCGGGTAGAGTGAAGAACCACGAGGATCTCCATCAGGTCTAGTCGACCGAAGTCTCTTGGACCTCCATCAAGTCGAGTCGACCGAAGTCACTCTACCTTCATCAGGTTTAGCGTCATGTCTAGTGGAGTGAAGATAATGAACACTAAAAAGTACACATTTATTAAATGAAAAATTAATCATTTTACACTTTTAGTTTCATTAATCCCCTTAATTTAATATATTTATAAAATAATAATTAAATGTATGTTTATATATTTTAATTTTGATTTTTATTTCTTATGTAGGTGAAATAATACTTTGGATGCATAACTAGAAAAATGGACATGACATTTGGATTTTGGAGGCCAAAAATTTGAAAGTGCGTTCTAACAGTATACAAAATTCTAAAATTCCAACCATGTGCAATATTCATATTTTGGCCATAACTTTTTACTCTGATATCGGATTGAAGTGATTCCAGTTCAGATGTAAGAAGATTCAAAGATCTACAACTTTATTGTTAACAAGATTTTCTAGTTCTGAAGTTTTCAATACCAAAATTGACAAAAGATCCAAAGTTGTTATTTATAAAATAATAATAATAATAATAATAATCTAATAATAATAATAATATTTTGTGGAGGGTCATATCCACTTTCAGTGGATGCCCCTCCACTTTGACAATTGTATTGCAATTGTCTTTAATAATTGCAATGCAATTGTTTGCAAATGAGCAAGCATCCTCTATAAATTAGAGGATGCTCATCTATCTCTCATATATTTTCTTCTGCATCTCTTCTGTAGAATTTGGGAGAAAGTGTGTTTTGTATGTTTTATTTTTGTAAGTTTTTTCTTGTAATTTCTTTTTCTTTTAGTAATAAAACTATGTGTGTTTTTATTCAAATTATGAGTAACTAATTTCTTTTTACTGGGGCAAAGAATGAAGCTTTTAATATGAAAATATAGATTAATTTCACTTATATTATAATATAAAAATTGTAATCTAATAATTAATACTTAATTTAAATATGGATTAATTATTAATAAACTTTATTACCGTCTATTTGGCTGGTTTTATTTATTTGACATAATTAAGTAACTAACTAGAGTTGTTATTTATAAAAGTTATCACCGCCTTTATGACTGGTTTTATTTATTTTAGCATAATTAATTCTTGAATTAAATTAAATGTGTAATATTGACAATTTATATATTATAAAAAATTAAGATTTATAAATTTGAAATATTAAAAGTGGATCCCCTAATCCCAATATTTTTTATTATTGTAGTCCAATTTAAAAATTTACAATCACTTCAAACAAATCAATCTTTTTCTTTTCACTCAAATTATTATTTTATCTTATTAAATATATTCCCTGTGGGTTGATCCTGGACTTACCGGGTTATTTTATTACTTCGACACTTTTATATTTGGGAGTAAAGAACCACTTTTTGAGTGTGTCAAGTTTTTGGCGCCGTTGTCAGGGAATAAATTTAGTAGATAGAATAATCCTTGTATATATTTTTTTCTTACTTTTCTATTCTTTTTTTTATATATATAATATTGTATTTTTGTATTTTTTCTACATATCATTTTCTTTCATCTTTGCATTTGTGTAGATCCAAAATGTCTTAATTGATCCTAAATGAATCATGAACCCGAAAATCTCATATACAGACAGACCCTGTTCTTAATTCTTCAAGGTTACAGGAGACAGAAAAATCAATTAAAATGAAGCTTGTATTTTGCCAAAGAATTTCTTGAACCATCTCCATTTAGATATTCTTCCATAATTTTTTGTGAGAACCTAATTCGAGAAATTGAGATAGCTGAACGAGAAATTCAATTGAGATCTGAAGTGACAAGAATCAGATGATGTTTCTATATCTAAATCGCTACACTTGTATTTTCTTTATTTTTTTTCTTTTTGTCAATTTTAATTTTATTTTATTTTTCCACTTTTTTATTATTTTCTTTTTGTAAGTATTGTATTTGTATTTTTTTTTTAAATTTTAGCATATAGTTTATATTTAGGTTGCATTAAACATTGGTCTCGATCATCTAGCGGTAGATTAAATAGAGAGTCTTCATCACCTTCATCGTCTGTCAAAATGACCGAGAACCAAAATGAAAATCCACCTGCCCAAGTTGAAAACCCAGTTGATGAGAAAGAAAATGAATCTTAGCTTGCCGATCTTAATCATCCTAGGACACTCAGACAATTCATGAATCCCGCTAGGACAGGATCACCATCTTGCATTATTTTTCCCCCAGATGCAGCACATTTCAATTTTAAGTTGGGTGTCATCTAACTTTTACTCATATTCCACGGTCTAGAATCAGAAAATCCTTATCAGCACTTAAGGAAATTTGAAAAGGTATGTAACACTTGCACAGACCAAAATTATAGCATGAATATAATTCGATTAAAATTTTTCCATTTTTCTTTAAAGGATAAAGCTATAATTTGGCTGTAGAACCTTAGGTCAGATCCATCCGAACATGGGATGATTTGCAAGAACAACTTCTGAAAAATTCTTTCTCTATCACATGGCAAACTCCTTTAAGAGGAGAATCACAACTTTCACACAAGAGTTTGGGGAAACACTTTACCAATGTTGGGAGAGATTTAAAGAGATGTTGAGTGTTTGTCCACATCACGACTTTGAAACATATAGGTTGTTTGCCTACTTCTACGAGGGTTTAACTCCACAAGGTAGACAAGTAGTGGAAATGATATATAATGGTGAGTTTAGGGATAAATATCCCGAAGATTCACTAGATTACCTAGAACACATAGCAAAGAATGCACAACAATGGGATACAGATGGAACTTATGAGTCACCTGTCAAACCACAGCCATCTGGTAGAGGTATGTTTAACCTTAGGGAAAACCATGGCCGTTCTGCCAAGTATGCATCTCTAGCTAAAAAAGTCGAGGCATTAGAAATGAGGAAAAATGATCATGTCAAGTCAATTCAAGAACTCACATGTCAAATCTGTAATTCAAATAAACATGTCACACAAGTTTGCCTAACCTTGCCAACCTTGCAAGAATGTCTCCGCGACTAAGTCAGTTCCATAAATATATTCAATAGACCAAACCCGTACTTTCAAGCCTACAATTTTGGTTGTAGAAACTATTCAAACTTCAATTGGAGGAATGATAACCATCGCAACAACCTCCCCATGTACATCAGAATTTCCAAAACTCCCAGAATTATGCACCATATGTCCCACCGCCGAGGAAAACTTTTGAGGATACCTTGCATGCATTCATTGAGAAACAGAAAGCCATCAATAATCAAAATGTGCAAACATTGATTGATCGAAAAGATACTTTCTCCAAAATCGCATATGCTTTGACCATTAATGAGAAAGGAAATTTCCATGCACAACCATGGCCAAACTCCAAGAGTCATCAAAACCTTCATGAGAGTAGTTCTGAAAGTCAATATATAGACCATGTCAAATCTGTTATTACTCTTCGCAGTGGTAAGGTCATCCACAGACCTATTCTTGAACCTCATGAAGTTGAAAAAAAATCAGATTCATATGGTAAGGAATGGGTTGATGAACCATTACCATCGTTGATGATAATAATTTTTCTCATGCACCTCCATTTCCTCAAGCATTAAAAATAAAGAAATTGAACCAATCCCCAGAGATTTATGAAATATTCAAACAGGTGAAGGTCAATATTTCTTTATTAGATGTCATCCAACAGATACCATATTATGCCAAATTTTTGAAAGACTTGCACCGTTAAAAGGAAACATCGGGTAAGAAAGAAAGCTTTTCTAACTGAACAAGTAAGTTCCATTCTTTCAACCAATAATGCATTAAAATACAAGGACCCTAGTTGTCCAACTATTTCATGTATTATTGGAAATCAAAATATTGAACATGTTTTGCTTGATCTTGGAGCCAGTGTCAATTTGCTTCCATTTTAGATTTACCAATAACTTAATATTGGTGAGTTAAAACCAACATCAACTACTCTTTTACTTACCGATAGATCAGTCAATATACTGAAAGGAATTTTTGAAGACGTGTTATTACAAGTCGATAAATTCATATATCATGTGTATTTTATTGTCTTGGAAACACAACCTGTAGCAGACAGCTATGAGCCGATTCTTGTAATACTTGGTCATCCATTTTTAGCAACAGTTAATGCCTTAATAAATTACAGGAATGACATCATGAATTTGTCTTTTGACAATATGACGTTGGAGCTTAATATTTTTAACATGTGTAAATAACCATATGATGATGACATCGAAAATGAAAGCATGGAATTAATTGAACCGATTTTGAAGAAGAATATTCAGGGGAGTTTATCTGATCCCATGGAAATTTATACTGCTAATTTTCTTGAATCAAGTACGCAATCGGATTCGGATATTCCTAATGATTGTTTACTTGATTCTACATAAGTACTAGAAGACGATGGAGAAAAATAAAATTTGGAGGAACTATGAACACTAGAGAAAGAAAAAGATGATAAAGTACCCAAATTGGAATTAATGACTTTGCCAGAAGGATTTCTTGGAGACGAACAAACTTACCTTGTGGTAATTTATGTTTCCCTCACAATCAATCAAAAAGGTAAGTTGTTGTTGAAAGATCATAAATTGGCAATTGGATGGACTTTAAAAGACATAAAAGGCATTAATCTATTGATCTGCACACACATGATACATTTAGAAGATAATGCTAGGACATATCGTCAACCCCAAAGAAGATTAAACTCTCACATGAAAGAAGCGGTAAAAATAGAAGTCCTTAAACTTCTTGATGTAGACATTATCTATCATATCTCCGATAGTAAGTAGGTAAGTCCTACACAAGTTGTACCTAAAAATTCTGGAATAACTGTTGTGAAAAATGATAAAGGAGAATTAATTTCAACTCGAATCTCATCTAGTTGGCGTATGTGCATTGACTATAGAAAACTAAATGACGCCACTAGAAAATATCATTTTTCTTAACCATTTCTTGACCAAATTTTGGAAAGAGTATCAGGACATCCATACTATTATTTTCTTGATGGTTACTCAGGTTATTATCAAATTCTCATTACTTTAGAAGATCAGGAAAAGACCACATTCACATTCCCTTGGAACATTTACATTTAGGAAAAAGCCTTTTGGACTTTGTAATGCACCAGCAACATTCCAACGATGCATGTTAAGCATATTTAGTGACATGGTTGAACACTGTTTAGAGGTATTTATGGATGATATAATTGTTTTGGGGAATTCATTTGATAATTGCTTGAATAATTTGGAAATTATTTTCAAAAGAAGTGAAAAAATGACTTGTGTTAAACTGGAAAAAATGACATTTCATGACTAATTCAGGAATTGTTTTGGGACACGTTGTGTCATCTAAAGGTATTGAGGTTGACAAAGTAAAAATAGATGTGATCTCTAAATTGCCACCACCAAAAACAGTCGGGGAAATCTGTTCTTTCTTAGGACATGTAGGATTTTATAGGAGGTTCATTAAAAACTTTAGTACCATATCCAGACCTTTATGTAACCTCATATTAAAAGATGCAACATTTGAATGGACATCTCTAAACTTCTACTTCTATCATGCAATCCCATGATTGGTCTTTGCCTTTTGAGCTAATGTGTGATGCCAGTGATTATGCAGTTGGCGCAATATTAAGACAAAGAAATGAAGGTAGGCCGTATGTAATTTGTTACGCAAGTAGAACTTTAAACAGTGCACACATGAATTACACTACCACGGAAAAAGAACTATTTGCTGTAATATTTATATCAGATAAATTTCAATTATATTTAATTGGTTCCTCAATCGTTGTTTATTCTGACCATGCTGCTATAAGATATTTGATGTCTAAACAGGATGCAAAGCCAAGATTACTACGATGGATTTTACTGCTTCAAGAATTCAATTTCACAATCAAGGACAAAGAGCAGAGAATGTGGTTGCAGATCATTTATCGAGACTCACAAATGAGTCATCAATTGACACAACTCCTATCAATAACTCTTTTCCTGATGATTTTTTTATTTTTTTTTGTAAATACAATGCCTTGGTATGCTAATATTATCAATTTTCTTGCAAATGAAAAATACCTCCAGATTGGAGCCACAAAGACAATAAGAAATTTTTGACCGAAGTCAAAAGATTCTACTGGAACGATCCATATGCCAAAAGCGAGATAAACCTCATCCCTCTCTTTCATTTTTACGCCCCCATGTCGCCACACGGGAGGGACCTGGGGGCGTAAACCTTCTTGCGCCAAAGATCTTACCATTTTCGAAGGAATTGGAGTCCTTGCGACAGTCCGGGACGAGGCGGTACTTGTGATATTTCGGCTTGGAAAGTTGGATAGGGTGGCCTTTGCATCTTTACATTTTCCCTTTCGCTCGTAGTATGGGGAAGAAGCATATTTATCATGATCAGATTTTCTGACGATGCATACCGGACAATGAGATAAGTGGTGTTATTCAGTTATATCATTTAGAATCATGTGGAGGTCATTGCTCATCTAAGAAAACCGTTATAAAAATCTTACAGTGTGGATTTTATTGGGCCACCATTTTTAAAGATATACACGCTTTCTGCAAAACTTGTGAAAATTATCAAAAGTTGGGATCCATTTCAGAAAGAAACATGATGCCTTTAAATCTCATCCTTATCATCAAAATCTTTGATTGTTGGGGAATAGATTTCGTAGGTCCATTTCCACTGTCATTTGGATTTTTATATATTTTAGTTGCAGTCGATTATGTCTCAAAATGGGTTTAGGAGATTCCTTATCGAAATAATGATCACAAAACTGTGATTAAATTTTTAAAAGAAAATATTTTAAGTATATTTGGAATCCCTCTGGCAATTATAAGTGATGGAGGTAAATACTTTTGTAACAGACCTTTTGAGTCCTTAATGAAAAAGTATGGAGTTACACATAAAGTTTGCACATTCTATCACCCTCCGACAAATGATCAAGTTGAACAAGCAAATAGGGAAATCAAATAAATTTTGGAGAAAACGGTCAACCCAATTGGCAAAGATTGGTCTCTTCAACTGACTGATGCACTTTGGTCATACTGAACAGCTTTCAAAACCGCTTTGGGAATATCTCTCTATCGTTTAGTTTATGGAAAACCTTGTCATTTACCTGTAGAACTTGAGCATAAGGCATATTGGGCTAAAAAAGCATTTAATTCAAAATTTGAAAATTCCAATCATGAACGTAAACTACAATTAAATGAACTTGAAGAGCTAATGAATGATTCATATGAGAATGCGAAATTCTTAAAGCTAAAACTAAGGTCTTTCATGACAGTCGAATTTCATGAAAAACTTTTAAAATTGGTCAAAAAGTTTTGTTTTATAGTTCTCGAATTCATTTATTTCCTAAAAAATTTAAATCCAAATGGAGTAACCCATTTATTGTGAAACACGTTTATTCATATGAGGCTATTGACATTGAGAATCCTATGGATGGTGATGTATTTAAAGTGAATGGATAATGTCTGAAACCATTTTTGGAGTGTTCAAATTTTCAAGAATCTCTTTTCCTTTCAAACCCAGTGTACTATGATTGATGTATTTTCTTTTCTTTTCTTTTGTATTTGTCTAATTTTCATTTTTTCTCGAGTTTTGTAGCATTTTTTTTTTGTTTCTTTTCTCTTTTTGTCAAAATCTTGCATGTCGATTAAACAGCGGATAATGGTACTCTAAATCGATTCTTTCAGTTTCCTAAAATTACGGATACCCTACTATCAAGGCATAGAAGAAACTCTTGCAAAACTCCATAATCATTTTCCTTCTCTCCCCCAAAATGCTCTGATGAAAATTTACAAAGCACGCACCGAAAGAATGAGGCTTTTGATGATCCATGGTCTTTCTAATGATATTCGTTGGGTAATTGAAGCAAGAGTTCGCTTGGCAGGTGAGTCATCTGACTCTTTCATTTCTTACATGTTTGGTTTAGGGAAAAACATCTATGCTAAAAACGAAGAGCTAAACAATTAGGTGTTTATTATAAATGTGCACGCTAGACGTGCAACACTCGTTGTCATTCTTTAGGAATGGTGTTTGACAATCGCGAAGATAAAATTCAATTCATTAGAGATGGCTTGAGTAAGGAATCTTTAGATGATATATCACTGACTCTTGAGACATATCCTAGTGGATATGTTCATCGAGTAATTTCGCAATTTGTATACACAATTTCAAAAAGAAAGACAACAATACAATCTCGAGAATCTGACTTTAAAAGATCATGTTTGCCAATTTATAAGAAAATTGGATGGGTATCATATCCCTAACCCATAGAGGGCGTTCAAGCCGTTACTGGACGTAAAATCAGAGGAAGATGTGAGGCACAATCACAACTATCAGTACATATTGTTTCAATTTATTGCTTTGATTACCATTTTAATTTACTTTAATTTACTGTTTTGATTTCCTTTACATTAATTTTTACCGACAGTGTCTAAAATTTTTGACTTTCACGATCTATTTACTGTTCATCTGATAATAGTCATTTTACAGATACTAATTCTTTTATTACTCACCATTTTTCAGGATCTATAAATGCAGCTCATCATTTCTCTCTCAACATATTCAGATAAGAGAGAGAGCAAAAATAGAGGCAACTTAAAGAAGACGGGTCACTAATATATGTGTGTTTTGTGGAACTAACTCTGGAACTAAACCAGAATTTGTTGAGGCTGCAAAAGAATCCGGTAGAGTTATAGCGGAAAGAAACATTCACTTAGTATATGGCGGTGCCAATCTTGGATTTATGGGATGTGTTTCAAAGGTCGTACAAGAATGTGGCAGTCAAGTTTTATGGATCATTCCAAAACCTTTGGCAGACGGAAACCTCATCGGAAAATCAAATGAAGAAGAATGTATTGTCTCAGGTATGTCTGAAAGACTTACTGAAATGATTAATCATGCTGACGCTTTGATTGCTTTACTAGGTGGGCTAGGCACATTGGAAGAAATCTTCACAGTTGCATCATGGCCGAACTTGAACGTTCACCAAAAATCCATTGGACTACTTAATGTTAATTATTTTTTTTCGATTTTTTTCTAGTATTTCTTAAGGATGCCAAAAGACTTGGGTTCATTTCGAAACCGGTAAAAGATATCGTCTAACTGAAAGAAAAACTGATGAATTAATTGACCAACTCTTAGCTTATGAATCCAAAATTGACCTCATTCTTTCCAAGTTGAACTGGTCTGATAACGATCGTGGAAAAAAGCGTAGAGTGGATTTGAATCTTAATCTATAATTTTTTTACTTTTTTTTTCAATTAGTCGTAAATTCAATTGTCAATTTCACACTAACCAGGTGATTTCTTCTAAACTCTACTTCTTCGTATTCAGATATTGGGGACAACGTCTCAATTTGGTTGGGGGAGGGGATAGTTGACTAGATAGTTTTTATTTTCATGTTGTGTTTTTCTTTCAAAAATAAAAAAAAAAATCATTTTTGTGTTGATGTTTTATGTAAAAAAAAAAAATTAAAGTTTTTTTTATGTTGTTTTTACTTTGTAGTTATTTTGTGTGTAAAAAAATATTTTATTTTTATTTTGTTTTGTGTTTTTTTAAAAAAAATATACACACAAACTAACAATAAATTTTTGATTAACCAAGTGTAATTGTTGTTCAGATATGGCTATGTAAGGAGTTTTCGCTCTTGAGACGTATCTAAAAATAATTCGTAACAAATTATTTTTTTCTTTTCTTTTTGAATCATTTAAATTTGTGAATTCTCTATAATATTTATTAAATTTGATGTTCATAAGCTCATTTGACAGATATTATCAACATACATGGTAACATATGATCATGGGTTGTAAGGGAAAAATTCAGTTCTCTAGTTTGTTGGAGGTAGCACCTAAAGGAAGTGGAATTTATGTTTTTATTTTAAAAAAATATCTAACCATGCTTTTACTTAGTAACCGGACATCTTGCATCAGCAAGCAGTGATTGTTCGCGTAAAACGGTAGAGATTGAGTTTGTATTAAAAAAGAAGAAAAAAATGTGAATAAGTTTGATTTTGTTTCCTCTCTAACTCGAGCAATTAAGTCCGTATGTGTGTTTTAATACTTAGTGCCCTGAGGCTAACTAGTCTGGGAACCACTGGCCTAAAGCTCGTTACATGGGTTAAAGAGAAAGCTTAAGGAAATCAGACACTTTTTCTTTTTAACATCTGAGATCCGAGCAATTAAGTTTGTAGGGATGTCTTAACACCTAGTGCCCTAAAGCCAACTGGTTTGGGAGTCACTGGCCCAAAGCTCGTTACAAGGATTGAATATGTATTATTATTATAAAAAAATATATCTTTATAAATAAACTATCGTTGCCAAAAGGTGTGAACTCTAATATAATTTTAGGACAAAAATATTATTCTCTTTTCAACACCTGTGAATATTATGGGCAAAATGAATTGATTGATACCTTATTTTATGTGTGTATGGAAGAAGTGTAAAAAGTACATAAGAATTTACTTATTTGATCATTTATAAAGAAATAAAGTAATTATTAATTTGGATAAAAATTTATCTTTTTAAAGTTTTTCGCTTAAATTTCTAGGGATTAGTAATATGCTGGTTTGGGGTATGATGAACACTAAAAAATACACATTTATTAAATTAAAAATTAATCATTTTACACTTGTAGTTTCATTAATCCTCTTAATTTAGCATATTTATAAAATAATAATTAAATTTATGTTTTATATATTTTTATTGTGATTTTTATTTCTTATGTAGGTGAAATAATACTTTGGATGCATAACTAGAAAAAATGGACATGACATTTGGATTTGGGAGGTCAAAAACTTGAAAGGGCGTTCTAACAGTGTACAAATTCGAAAATTTCAACCCTATGCAATATTCATATTTTGGCCATAACCTTTTACTCCGATATCAGATTGAATTGATTCCAGTTCCAAATGGAAGAATACTCAAAGATCTACAACTTTGTTGTTGACAAGATTTTCTAGTTCTTAAGTTTTCAATACCAAAATTGACGAAAGGTCCAAAGTTGTTATTTATAATACATACATACATATATATATATATATATATATATATATATATATGGTGGAGGGTCACATCAATTTCGGTGGATGCCCCACCACCTTGACATTGCAATGTAATTGTTTGCAATGAGCAAGCATCCTCTATAAATTAGAGGATGCTCAGCTCTCTTTCATCTACTTACTTCTGAATCTCTCTTGAGAATTTGGGAGAGAGTATCTTGTTTGTATTATTTTTGTAAGATTTTTCTTATAATTTCTTTTTCTTTTTAGTAATAAAATTATGTGTGTTTTTATTCAAATTATGAGTAACTAATTTTTTTTCCTAGGGTAAATGGTGAAGCTTTTAATATGAAAATATAAATTAATCTCACTTATATTATTATATTTAAATTGTAATCTAATGATTAATACTTAATTTAAATCTGAATTAATTATTGACAAACTTTGCTACCGCCTATATGACTGGTTTTATTTATTTTTCATAATTAAGTACCTAACTGGACTTATTATAGACAAAAATTATCACCGCCTTTATGGCTAGTTTTATTTATTTTGGCATAATTAATTCCTGAATTAAATAAACTGAGTAATATTGACAATTTATATATTGTAAAAAGTAAAATTTCTAAATTTGAAATATTAAAAGTGGATCCCATAATCCCAGTATTTTATTTTATTATTGTAGTCCAATTTAAAAATTTACAATCAGTTCAAACAAATCAATTTTTTTTTCATTTCACTCAAATTATTATTTTATCTTTTTAAAACTATTCCCTATTGATCGATCCCGGACTTAAAGGGTTATTTTATTTCTTCGATACTCTTATACTTGGGAGTAAAGAACCATTTTTTGAGCGTGTCAGAAGACTCTCATACACCTTCATTAGGTATAATGGAATGAAGACTCTCAAAGACTCGTATATAGCCCAAACGACATGGTCAGACCACTGTTTCAAATGACATTAGAGGACCATCCTCCGACTCAACCGATATGGTCTCCAGCCGACATGTATAAACGTCACTACCTTGTAATCATATTCGTAATTTCATGCAAACAAAGTCAAAGCCATATGAGTTTCAGTCGACACGACACCATTTGCTAGCTTCTAGATTTTATCAAAAAGTTCAGACGACCTAGTCTCCAGACAACAGGTCAAAGTATTATTTCCTTGTTGCTAACCATGATTCATGGTTTCAAGCTTACAGACAGTGTCATACGACATACATCAAGACCTCGACCTTCATCTGGTCCAGACAACATTGAAGACTCCCCCGAACCTTAACTGGTTTGGTCGACTGGAGACTATCATGGCCTTCATCTGGTCCAGTCGACGGAAACATTCCCCACATGACTTATGTCGATTCGAGTCAAGACCTGGACCTTCATCTGGTTCATATGATATTGAAAACTCCCACGACCCTTAGCTGGTTTGGTCGACTGGAGACTATCCTGGCATTCATCTGGTCTAGTCGACGGGAACATTCCTTATATGACTCATATAGAGTCGAGTCGAGTCAAGACCCGGACCTTCATCTGGTCTAGATGATATTTTGAGACTCCCCCGACCCTTAGCTAGTTTGGTCGACTGGAGACTATCATGGCCTTCATCTGGTCCAGTCGACGAGAACATTCCCCACATGACTCATGTCGAGTCGAGTCAAGACCTGGACCTTCTTCTTGTCCAGATGATATTGAAGACTCCCCCGACCCTTAGCTGGTTTGGTCGACTGGAGATTGTCCTAAACCTTCATCTAGTTCAATCGACGGGAACATTCCCCATGGCTCATGTCAATTCAAGTTCAAGACATGGACCTTCATCTGGTCCAGACGACATGGAAAACTCCCCTGGTCCTCTGGCAAGTCGAATGGAGATTATCATGAACCTTTATCTGGTTCAATCGACTGGGAACATTCTCAATGACTCATGTCGAGTCAAGTTCAAGACCTGGACCTTCATCTGGTCCAAACGTCATTGAAGACTCCCCCAATCCTTAACTGGTTTGGTCGATTGGAGATTATCTTGGCATTCATCTGGTCCAGTTGACGGGAAAATTCCCCAATAGCTCATGTCGAGTCGAATTCAAGACTCGGACCTTCATCTAGTCTGTATGAAGTTGAAGACTCCCATGACCCTTAACTGTTTGGTCGACTGGGGATTATCCTAGCCTTTATCTGGTCGACCGAGTATCATCCCTAATAATTATTTATTTTCTTTAAATATGACATTTGCTAGATCCAAGCTACATCAACATCCAGGTCAGGTCGATTGAGGATCATCCTAGGTCCGAGTAACATCAATATCCTGGTCGGGTCGACCAAGATCATCCCAGATGCAAGCTACATCAACACACAGGTCGGGTCGACCGAGGATCATCCCAGGTCCAAGTAACATCAACGCTCAGGTCAGGTAGACCGAGGATCATCCCAGGTCCAAGCAATATTAACATCGAGATCAGGTCGACCAAGGATTATCCTAGGGCCGAGCAACAATAACAATCAGATTTGGTCGATAGAGGATCATTCTAGATATTTATTTAGTTTCATCAACATGATATAACCATGGACAGGTCCAAACGATATCAACGTCCAAGACTGGTCGGCTGAGGATCATCCTCGAATATGTACTTAGCTCTATCAACATGGTGTGACCTTTAATAGGTCCAAACGACATCAACATCCAGGTACGCTTGCGTGCTTTATACATACCCTAGACGACATACTCGTCGAATAATCTTCAAGTCAATAACTCATTGACTTAGAGAGTAAGAGAAAAACTATACAGGCCAAATTTAAGCCAATGGTAAAATCGTCAATTCACCTCGGGGCCCAATATAAATGAAAACCCGTATACCCAACAGTATCCAGCCGTCAAGACTTAAACTCTACTCAACAAAGCCCAATTCCATCAAATAGCTCATTCATGGGCCAAGGTTAGACTAGGGTATTGAACACATCTCAGGCCCATATATGAGAGAAATCCCACAAGATAACCCACTGATTTTCCAATAGTCAAACCAAAAATTATTTTAATTACACCACGTGATTAGCCATTTTTTACACCGAAGAGTTTATCATTTAATGTATTAAATAGCCCTACCTCATAATATCCTATAAAAGGTGACAAAATTAGAAATCAATGGGGGAGAGATTTTTTAGCTTTCATACTAGTGCTCTCAAAAGAGATCATCCTCTAAATGTCGGCTCACCGTCCTCACGGCAGTCTACGGAGGTCAATGTAACCTTAAACCTTACTTTTCTATATTTTTCGCTCGTCGTCACTACTGACTTGAGCGTCGGAGTGCCTACGGCACCCACCACACCAGTGGGTAGGAACTCCCCGCCACTCTACCTTTGTTTTGCAGGATCGCTAGTGCCACATCCTACGAATTCTCGATTGTGGATCTCAGGCGAAAACTAGCGTCCACAGATAGTGTTAGACATCATTATCTTATCACTCTCACTATTTAATCACATATTATCACAAATCTATATTTATATATCTATATAAAAGCTGAAAAATAGTTTCTTTTTTAGGTTGTCCACGTAAGCGTTTTTATCTTTGAAACTGTTCACGTAAGCTTATGAATCATTAATATTTAAATTACATTCTCCCATCACTAATATTTTATTTTCCCAGATCCTCCAATCTTTTCATTTTCCTAAATTACTAATTATTGAAAATACGTTAATTAAATACATATCGTTTCAAATGAGTTATTAATATTTCGACTTTTGAATGTTTATTAATTAAATGTGTATTTATTTCAAATGAATTATTAATATTTAATTTTCACACTCTTCATTAACTCTCACTTATTTATTAGTAGAAGTTCAAGAGTCATAAGTTATATTAACTGAAAAAGTGTACATAAACTAGCCAAATCTATACTTGCACTAAGAGATTTATTTTGCATCAATAAAAAATTATAAAATAATATTAGCGTCATAACACTCAAGATGAATTTTGATGATTCAACGCGGAAGACTTCGATGCGCATTAGCGGATATTATTTATTTATTTTTTAGTACAAAATATGATGATAAAATAGCCTAGGACAACAGAAATCAAAAAGAGGATTCTCGAATTAACTTGTCATGAACTTACGTTGGTGGGTGATGAAACCATGTCATTCCCCAACTCCCAAGATAACCTTGATGGGCAAGATAATTCGCAATAATTTTGGTTGTTTATAGATGTAAGTCACTGACAACTCACAATCTCTAGCAATAAGATCCTTACAGAAGTTAACTACACTGAACATATGATGGGTCTGCAGAATCAGACTGTTTATCATGTGTGTTAGATAATGAAAAAAAGTCTTGAATTCACTCTATCTGAATTTACAATGGTAAGGGCCTTTATATAGGCTACATAGTCATAGAAAACCAAAATAGAAAATGAATCATATAGTAATGAGCAATAATAATGAATATAGGAAACCTACATCTAATAGGGAAATATAATAAAATCATCAATCCTAAAGGTACTAGGAATTCTATTTTGGATATTAATTCCATAATATAGATTTCCATAATAATATTCCTTAACATTCCTTAACACCCCCCTTAAACTCAAGTTGGTGACGAAGGAACAAGCTTGAGGTTGTATCTTGAAATCGGAGAGCGAAGTTTTGAAATTGAAAATCTTGAAACTTGGAGGCTGGAAACCTTGAGATAATGGATGAGCTTTAACCTACGAAGCCCGAAGGGGGAGCCGAAGCCCAAGAGGATGGCGAAGCCGAAAAAGGAGCGAAATCCTGAAAAAGAGCCGAAGCCGAAAAATGGAGCGAAATCCTGAAAGAGAGCCGAAGCCCAAGAGGGAGCGAAATCCCGAAATAAAGTCGAAGCCGAACAGAGAGCGAAAGCAAAATCTTAAAGAGAGTTAAAACCTGAAAGGAGAAGGCCCAGAGCACACTTGTGAAGGGGTGGCGCATGGGAAAAGTAATGTGGTGGTTGGCAACGGGGGGCGCGTGTGGGTCACGCAATTATGGTAGTCGTGATCCCTCACGCGCTGATGAGAATCAGAGAGAGTAAAACTAGAAAAGTCAGAACCTGAGCTCTGATATGATGTTAGATAATGAAATAAAGTCTTGAATTCACTCTATCTGAATTTACAATGGTAATGGCCTTTATATAGGCTACATAGAAAACCAAAATAGAAAATGAATCATATAGTAATGAGCAATAATAATGAATATAGGAAACCTGCATGGCTGCATCTAATAGGGAAATATAATAAAATCATCAATCCTAAAGGTATTAGGAATTCTATTTTGGATATTAATTCAATAATATAGATTTCCATAATAATATTCTTTAACATTTCTTAACAATGTGAACGCATTATTTTGAATCTATTTCCACAATGAGAGAATTGCACCCCATCTCAAGGAACATTTGGAGCCCATGTAATAGCCCCCATAACTCGACTTGTAGAACATAATCAAAGCCTAATTTAACAGAGAATCTCATTACCCATGAACCACTATAATCTCTTACAGCCCCGCCTGCAACCCCAAAACCATCCTTATTACAACCCCCATCAATATTGAGCTTCTAGTAGCTTGGATGAGGAGTCTGATATCTTGTGTAAATCCGTCTATTGGGATTGGCTGTTGCTAAAATAATCCTCTCTCATTCATTCATAGCATTTCTTATGATCATGTCAGCAGTAGAGGAGGTCTGGTTTTCTCAAATAAAGTTGTGCATCTCCACTTCCAAAGGTAGCACAATGTATAGGGAAAAACTAGGTTCCAGTGTATGCCTTCACACCATAAGCTGTTACTGCTAAAGTTACGATTGCATTGTCTGAATAATTATAATTAAAGATACGATATTAATTAATTTTATTTTTTAAATTTGATATATATCATATTTATTTCTAATAAGACGAGCCGTGAATTGTGCGGGTTATATAATTTATATACATGATGACATTTAATTAAATAGTGAGGTGATGACGTGGTGATTTCGACACCACTTAAAATTTTCTCCCGCGAAAACATTATCCAAGTATAACCAGATAGCTTGCCTTGCGTCGCTAAATATAGTAATTTAAAAGATGGCCTATGGCATTAATATCACGTGATAACACCAATTGGGAAAGGTTGCATGTGACCAGAAACTTGAATATATTTGGACCACATTATGATTAATTATGGTAATTAAAAACATGGCCTATGGCATTAATGTCAACCTTACTAAATTGCTGTACAAGTTTGGAGAGCTTATTAGTCACTCATTTGCAAGTCGAAACCAAAATATTAATAATGAAAATGACACCAATTGCTCGCCTGTGCTTTTTATGCATGCTTGGCTACGTATACAACAATTATAACCATCTTTGGGTCTGAGATTTACGATTCTTGAGCTATTCAAATCATACCATTAAAATGTTAATTAAAAGTAATTATTTTAATTCCGAAATGACTATTATAACCTAGTTGCCATATGAAGAATAAGAGGAAACAAAAGTCACAGAGACCAGATGAATGATAATTACGAACCTCTATACATATTTACAGTAGAGAGAAATATGGTGAAATAATAATGATAATAATAAAAAGTCTATGTTGTTAAGTAAAGTGATTATGTTTCAAAACTCATCAAACCCTTCCTGCTGTTAAAAAAAAAAATTGTTAAATTGTAACATTATTGTTGTTTCGTTTACTATCTTTATCTTTAACTACTAATAAAACAAACAATGTTCAGTTTCGTCCTTACAAAAATTCAGATTTAAACAAACAAGTTTTAACACAGTCTATTTTTTTTGGCACTCTGATGTGATGATTAAGTCATCTTTTGCAAAAATAACAAAGACAAAGGTTTCTTGCGTCTACGTTCTAGAGAGAGAGAGAGAATTCTCATTTACATGCTTTTTAGAGAGAGTTTGGCATTATTTTCATACCTTGCTTTGACTTAATCTTTTATAGTGGAGTGTCCTTAGAATCAATTTTTGGATACGTTTTTCACGTGTCAGGTAATTATTGGAGCTTCTCTGATTTCCATGACATCATTCCTTATGTATGGAAGGATTTGAAGCTGTTGTATATGATCTTTATGCATGGGCATTGTTTCCATGATCGATACGTTACTTCTTTTATTGAGTTTGTGAGGGTAAGAAGGAGTTTTACTCATTAGAGGGCTCACTCAGTTTCTTTTTCTAGATGGGTGGTTTCTGGAAAAGAATCGTAGGGAGCCTTAATCTTATCTCTAGGAAGCCCACATTCATTTTATATGTATCTCTATATTATTTTAAATTGTATACTTTTCCTTGAGTTTCTACCAAGAAACAAATGGTAAAATCAAAATGTAGAGTACAACAGTTTTGTAAATGAGCTTAATTTGATTACGGGTATTAAGGTGGGTTAGTTGAATTTTGCTATTATTCATTTTTAGTTCGCGGACGGTACTCTTATTTTTTCTAGTAAAAATATGGATTCCTTACTCACTGTGAAAATGATTCTTCACTGCTTTGAGCTTGTTTCGGGCCTCAAAGTCAATTTTCACAAATGTTCAATTGTTTGTGTTGATGGCGACCTCCAATGGGCAAATAATGAGGCGGTAATTTTAAATTGTAAATGCTCTTCTACACCTTTCAAATACTTGGGACTGCCTATCGGTGGTAATCCTAAGAAAAGTGCTCTTTGGGATCCGGTTATTGAAAATAAATGAAACATCTATGCGACTGGAAGAACAAATTATTGTCATTCGGGGGCACGTTAACTCTTCTTAAATCTACTCTCTCATCCATTCCTTTGTTTTTCCTCTCAGTCTTCAAAATGCCAAATTCTGTTTACAGCAAAATTGAAAGCTTGCTTAGAAGATTTTTCTGGTCTGAGTCATATGATAGCAGAGTTATATGCAAAGTTAAATGCGATGTAATTAAGAAGCCTCTTAAATACGGTGGATTGGGGGTTGTGGATTTAAAATCTATGAATCTATCACTTTTCTTTAAATGGCTTTGGAGGTTCGCTGCTGATGAAAACTCTCTCTGTAAGCATTTGATTTGCCATAAGTATGAAGGAAATTCATTGGACTGGTTTCCTATATCTTCTCATTGTTAGTCCTCTATCTGATCAAAATCTCAAAGCTTCAGAATCTGACTCCAAACTCTGGTTTCAACTTGTTTCACTATCTTTCTCTCAATATTGGCAATGGTCTTATAACTAAATTTTGGCTTCATAAAGAGATTTTTCCCTATTCTGTTTAGGATTGCAATTAATAAAGAAATTTTAGTTGCAGACTTCATTACTTCCAGCTCTTCCACTTCACATTGGAGACGTCAGCTTATGGCATCTGATAATGAGGATCTGGTATCACTTTTCCAGTTTATCAATAGTTGCACACTAAAGCCTGATATTGCGGATTCGATAATCTGGTTAGGCAGCCCCAATGGTTCTTTTTCTATCTGTTAATGTTATGAATATAGTGAATACAAACCCTCTTCAAACTTGGAAGTTCCCATTTATTTGGAAGAGTGTTGCCCCTAAAAAGGTTCAAATATTTTGTTGACTTCTCATTCAAGGAAAAATTCAAACGAAAGACTGTCCCTTCAGAAGAGGTATCATCGATATCAATCCCTTCTCTTGTATTTTCTACAATGATGCTCTTGAACCTGTTAATCATCTTCCGTTCTCTTGCGCGTTTGCTTGGAGATTTGGTCGTGGTTTTTGAACTGGGGGGGACTTGCTGGGTTTGTTCTAGTAACAGATCAGACTTAGTTTACTCTCTTGAGTTCATATGCCTGAATAATAAGTTGTGTGATTTTTTTGAATCCTTTTTCATGGCGGTTTATTGGTCCATTTGGATAGAAAGAAATCATCGGATATTTAAGAAGGTATCAAGCGAAGCTCTCTCTATTCACTTTAAAATTCTTAAGCTCATCTCCATATGGTTATCCTCTAAGCATGAAGATTTTGAACTCTCTGCTGTAGATTTAGTTCATTTCCCCTCATCTGTTAATTCTTGGACTTATCTTTAGTTTTTATCTAAATACCCCTTGTACTTGTTTTCTAATGTCATTTGGCTAAACTGTTTTACGCTCATATTTTATTAATCATTGATATGATTAATATTAGCATCCCCTCTTTTATCAAAAAAAAAAGGTCATACTTATTAATTTATTTTTAAATTAAATATATAATGATTCCTTATTTAAATTGACATACCTTACTTTATTTATATCATTAGATTTAAGAATATCTTCTATTTAAGAACGGATATCTTTGTAATAATTTAATCTACTATTTAATCTAAATATTATCGTTTATTAATGATTATTTTAAGGTAAATATTATGATAATAGATTAACCTTATTGGAGAATGTTTAAGATTTCCATTAATTTTATGGAAAAGGGGAAAGCTTTGCAGAAACCTATAAATAGATGATGCGCTTCACACATTGAAGCATTCCTAAATAAGAAGCATGGATCCACATGAGTTGCAGTTTCGTGCGTAGAAAGTCGGAAACCCACAGGGTTTGGCCGTTAATGCCTGTAAAGGTTAGAGACTGCATATTATCTTCTATTAAGTATTAAGTATTCTTCATTGGATTATATACACATAGATAATAGGGTGATTGTCGAAATTCCACGTATCTTAACATGCCACATCAACACATCGGTTGATCGAACCACGCGTCTTAGGTCGATCGAAGTTGGCAGAAACAATATAACGGTTAGTTTTTTAGATCATCTATAAATTGAAGTGATTGTTGTAATTTTTCTATTACTCGACATTTTCCAAACTATTCATTATCTCTCTTTAATTAACCCTTGAACTCTAAATTTGCTTATCCATAATCAAATTCAAATCAAGTGCTTAACTTGTGTAATTTGCTCACTTTAGGATCTTGTTCATTTGTTGGAGTTTTGTCTATATTTGATTTGTATTATCAAATACATGAGTTGTCACACTTGTCCCCTCAGGTAGGGTAGGGGTGACATTGAGTTGTGGAATTGACAGAGTTTTCCCTGTATTCTGAACTAATTTCCTGTGAAACTATTATAAATCGTGATATGTAACAATATCATCATCAAATATATGAAGGATCTCCATGATTCATCTCAAAAGAACCATCCATGATTAAACATATATATACATCAATGTATTAGAATTAGGCTTTGTACCCATATCAAAATAATAATCTACGTAGAGAAGACATATCTATATCTTTTATCTAAAAATACATCAAAAGATTCTCTACTGTTGGCCCAACATTTTTCTATAAGCAAAAGTGGATGAAGAAACAACAGATGACAAAATGGAGGATCTATTAATCTTTCGAACCTGTAAAATGAAGGAAAAAATAAGCTCACGCTTAGTGCAATGGATCAAAACTTAGTGTCGTGAGGCGGATCGAATAAGTCTTTCGAAATATAACTAAGTATATAAATCTGTAAACATGCTTATAAAATGTTTCATAATCATTTCCTTAATATAATAATCTTATTTCTCATAAATCTCATTATAAACAAGAATACTCTGTATAAAATAAAACTATTTATTCATATATATACACACTCATGACATATCGGCAAAGGTAGCAACATATGACTTTCCCATGACAGTAACTGGCATTCAGAGCAAAACTAGCAACATGAGACCTCGTCTCATGATAAATAATATGGCACGTATATGTACACAGAGTGTATTCTAGCATAAAAATCATTTCTAAAATAATGCTCATGTATCTCAAAAATCATGCAAACTTTCTCATATATTACAAACTTATGATTTCAAACATGGTCAATATTCGATCTATTTTTTATAGCAAAATATAAATTTTCTAAAACTAAATCATTTAATGCATTACCTTGAAATTTCATTTAAGAAAACATGCATAACTATATACTTTGAAAAAATATCAATATTACAAGCTTATCCACGCACCTGGTGAGCTGTAATACTGAAAAAAGAAACTACACAGCAGGACCGTCCCACCAAAATTATTTCAATCATCTAAAGGAACATAATAATTTGTCGTAAGGAACATAATCATAACTAGAGTAGATGAAAGAATATGCAAGAAACGTGACTCAAACGCTCTCATAATGCTAATGAGATTTCGACAGATTTTCATCTACAATACAGACTTCCATTATACAATTCATCATTATCAAACTTACAATCATATTCAATTCGCAATATACACACATCCACATATCAATTCAACATCATTAGCCCAAATCTCAAGCCTACAATAACTTCCCATACATTCTTACTCCACTATATTTTTTGATTAAATCCATAATTCACAATCATATGGAAACCATTTAAATAGTCTAAGCAAGTAAATTACTCACACTTCAAGGCTAATTACATTTCTAAAACACATATACGCATAATAACAGATTACATGGAAATCGAGATTCGGAGGTTCCTCATCACTGAGAAGGATCGGGACAGCACGGAGGGAGACTAAAAAAATTAGGGCCGACATTTTGTCCAGCGTGTGGTGTCTCTAGGCCACTTGTGGTCGTCACATGTCGTGGCTTCTGCCGCGTGTGAGCGCCACACACTGGCTGAAATCCAGATTTTTTGGAGGTCGTACGTTTGTCTCTCTCCCTTGGTTCTAATGCCACAAACGGTTCATCAATCAGAGTTCTGGATCAACGAAAAATTCAAGAAAAAATAAAATAAAATAAAATAAAAAAACTTCTTACCACGAAATCAACGAAAATCAGTAGTTTTCCATGCCAAGACTAATGTTAGAACATTCGTCTCATTGATCTCTACGCTTTCCTTAAAAGACCTAATTGAGATCGGCTTCAAATCGGACGGATTGATAAAATTTTCTCTCTTTTCTCTTCTCTCCCTCTCTCTTTCTTTTTCTTCCTCTTTGTTCTTTCCTCTTTCTCTCTCACACTAATGTTTTTCTTTTTCAAAAAGAGGAACAAGTCCACTTTATATACCCACATACAAAATACCAAATCTAACCCTCACTTTATTTTCTTTCATAAAAAATAAAATAATACTCAAACTTCCCAAACTACCCCTAAAATTTCAACACACACTAATAATAGACTAATACATGTTAAAAAAATTGGGGTGTTATGTTGGTCATCTTTGATCCCCGTAAAGAAGAGTTGTAAGGTTTGATTCATACTTGGAAGTGAATTAGGTCATCTTCGAGCCTAATAAAGAAAAATTATCATGGTTTCATTAGCACCCAAAAAGTAAAGTGTGTAGTGAATCATCTTACAGTTTGCTTGAGGCGTGAAAATATACGAGGTTATCAAAACACGAAAAAATCACCATCTGTACAATCTCTCAAACCTTAACTCTCTATTTTGCATTTGATTATTATTTTGTTGAGATATTTAGGTATATGCTTTGTATTGAATATTTGTGATAGCATAATTGAATTGATTATAATTCTTGATGCTATTGATCCAAATATAATTTGTTAAGATTGTTTATGGATGTAGTTGGTGGTTTGAAGTAAATGTGTTTAATTGAATTTGAGAGTATTTAGGATTGAATTTGTGATTTGAGGTTATTTAGTTTTGGAAATTTTTAATATTCAATTCATCCTCCCTCTTAGACTATTTAGGCCATACATTAGGGAAATTTTAGGGTTATGATTTGAAATTTTAGAGGAACCTTGGGTTTCTAGCCGCCGTCAACAAAAGCTCTGACGGCTAGGGGTGTTCGCGGTGCGGTTCGGGACGGTTTTTTCGTTTTTTACTTCAAACCGCGCGGGTTGGCGGTTTGGGAAATTAGAAAACGAAACCGCAAATTTGATAAGGAAAACCGCGGCGGTTCGGGTTTGCGGTTTAGCGGTTTGGGCGGTTCGGGTCGACGGTTTGGATTATAAATTTTTTAAGAAAATTTTGTGTGTTTTCACATTATAATTGAAGAAAAAATTACATAATTTTCATTTATTCATTACATATTGTTATATGATCATTAAATATAAATAATATTTAATTTGAACGCGGGTCGGCGGTTTAGGCGGTTCGGGTCGCTGTTCGAGTCAAAATTTGCGGTTTGGGCGGTTCGCGGTTTGACATGGGTCAAAACCGCACACCGACCCGAAATTTACGGTTCGATTCGGTGCGGTTCAAAATCATTTTAAATATTTTTTCAAACCGCGCGGTTCGGTTCGGTGCGGTGCGGTTCGTGATTTGACCCGAAATTGTGTTCACCCCTACCATCCATTGGAACGTGTAGTTCACGCACCACATTTGTCAGTGCGTTTATTATATGTGTCGACACCGTTTGACTCACGAACCATCTCTCCTTGAATAGACAACAGCGGCCAACCCATTTACACTATTCACCTGCCGATCGAAGCCATTGTTTTCCGTAAATTTACAATTTTCCTATGAACTGCCACCCACACCGATTAAGAGTTAATTGGGAAAGTCATGTGTTGTCTAAACTGGTTCACAAAGGGCGTGGCTTGGTGATGTAGAGTTTAGGATCTCACCTTGAGGTCCTGGGTTCGAATCTAGGGAATACGTTTCTTGTAAGAGTCTGGGATAACTGAGGATTTTACCTACTCCGCTTAAACCCGTAAGGGATAGTTTGACAACGAAATTTTCAACGATTCCAAAATCAAAAAAGTATTGTCTAAACTGTCTTTTAGAACAGTGCTAGAATATCACCTTGGAGTCATATTTCCTGTAACAAGTACATTGTGATTTGATAACTGATAAAATGTACAAGGCATAGAGGTGTCTAGTCTTAAAAGTTCAAAGGTTGCTGGTATCATTAGTGAAACTTGCATATCACCCAGTGGCATTTTGAAAATGTACTCTCTTTTCTCCTCTCTTGGAACAGCTTCTATACAAATTTTCTACTTAATTTGAACTGTACAATAAAGGCCATCAAATGATTTCAAAAAGGCCTTTTACACTGGCGAAGTTTAATTATCTGGAAAGTGAAAAAAAATATAAAGTAGAACGCTGCTTTGAAGGGGATAATCAGAAAGGTCACTGCTCCATTTCTTTTCAGTAAAATATGAAACTAAACAATGTGTAGCTTATTATCAATAATAAAAGATGCAGCATGCAGGTTGAGTAAGCAAGCATCCTGCAGCTTGTGTGGGTTCATGGGGAATCAAACAAATCATCTTAGACAAGGAGTTGCGGCACAATGCATCAAAGGATTAATGAAGCCTGATCACATGAAATTTCTTATTATGTGCTCAAATATCATTACATTTAACTAAGCAACATCATTCACCTATAAAAATATGTATAGAAGGTTGGAAAGGTCAAGGTATAGCATTTACTAGAACATAGGAACTATTTTATCTTCAGCTTTAGCTCCTATTAGTCTCTATAATTGACAGAACAGATGAGTGTTAATTTCCTCACCAATTTTCTAATGAAGTTGTGTCAGTGGACTTTAATCTCCAGGTGTCAAATGCAATGCTTTGCATGAAAATCTTCGGCTGATACTAAACCAATAATGAGGCGTTTTAGTCTTTCAGCACCAGGACCAGGCCTCAGCTCACCGGGGTTTGTCACTATGTGTTGAGGGCCAGTTAAGTTTGAATTTTTTTCGTTGCTGAACCATCCACCAGGCACAAAACCATCAGCGTTGCAGCCCAGCAACTCAGAGTCAATCTTGTCAAGAACGGGTTCATTTCTGCCAAATTTCCTTGCAAATGGTGCATTGCTGTCAACCATCATCTGGTAGTCATCAACATTGAGGAAATGTGGGTGTTGTTTTGGAGGATTGTCCCAAGATATGAAATGGAGGTCGTGATTTACAGTAGTGTTGCGGAACTCCTCAGCATTGCAGATAACTGTATGAAAATACCCTTCCGGCGAAGATAGAAAGTTAGCATAATACATGAGGACTATCCTTGGGAGATTGTCCCATCCCCATAGACAATATTCTATGAAGGGGCGAGAAAGCATCATCCAAGCAGAGCCTGTAGAAACCGACAACCAAAATCAATTGTTGAAATAAAATAAAATATGAAATGCTTCAAAAAAGATCAACAGAAAAGATTTATCAAGATGCAGCTTAAGATCAACAGAAACTTCATTTATTTCTCATGCCTCGGTGTTGCAGGAAAATGACAGAGATATGTTTTTCAGCAACAGATTGCTTGCAGCATCTAAGGAAAGTTGGTCAGAACATGTGTACACCATTTCCATAAAATGAGAAGCACAATGAACAAAATTCCTCACCTGTAAACAGCTTATACGCCGTTGGCACAGTCCTTTTTTCTGGGACCCAAAAAACGTCAGATTTTTGCACTGTATACAGACCCGGATCAATAATAACAGGTTTGGCTCTCTGGTCCCTGCAGAATATCAGAGGAAACATAACTTAAGCAGCTGATGCATATTGCAGATATTTCTTATACTTCCATACCATATTTAATTAAACATATCACAAGCAGCTGATGCATATTGCAATTGTTTCTTATACTTCCATACCACATTAATTAAACAGAAATCAATTAAAAACACAGAGCAGAGCACATACTCCTTCCAACCAATGTCACTGGTGTGCTCAATAAAATTAAGGTTTCTTGGAATAGTTGACAATACGTGGAGCATATCTGTTGGACAAAAAAAAAAAACAACAACGATTAGAGACATCTGAAAGTCACTTGGATCGTAAATCATCAATCAGTGCTGCTTTCCCCAAATACATTGACCTCATTTGAGCCAATGATTGAATAGAATACATAGTCAGTACACATAACATTTGCTATTGTTTATACTCATAACTTGCAAGTTAAAAGAAACCAACAAATCAACTTCATTAATGTTGTGGTTATCTACTAACATCCGGGACAACATTGATGATCAAATCAGCTGACATTTTAGATTGACCAATGCAATTAATAATTAGCAAAATATCAAATAATGAAATTACCACAAATGCATAATGAGATCTATAATTCATCTGAAATTTGAACCCACCAAGAAAATTGGTGACAATTAATACCACAATTAGCAAATGGTACTTAATGAGACAAAATAGCTAAGCTGCAAAGCTAAAAATCAAATCCCCACAAAGAGAATCAAATCAAACACATCATCCATGCAAATTCAAACAAATTTTCTCATTCCAAATAAAAATCTTTAGACTTACCATCCTGTGTGACCAAAGGATAATCAGAAGCACTGAGGTTAATAAACCAATCCCAATCCCCACCTTCCTTGAACAAAATAGCTGCAGCATGAAGGGTGTTAGTAACCATAGTAGGCCCTCTGTAAGTTACCAAATTAGCCTTCGAAACCATCCTCACATTACCCACTTGCACAAACATTGGCTCAGTCTCAACAAACCTGGCCAGCTCCAATCTCTCCTCAACAGGCGCCTCTAAATCCAAATGAACAGCGTATTGATTCCTTGGATGATACAACGCCTTTAACGTCCTCTTCAAGCTCTCCCCATCTCCCATTGAACCAGAAATCAAGTAAGCCAGCCTTGGAATCTTCTCTGACGACATGGACATCACTTTCAGCTTTTGTTCGACGAATTTGGGACGTGGGGTTTCAACATAAGCGGCGCTGCTGTAGAATCTTGTTGAAGACATGGAAACGCTTATGATAATGAGAATAGTTGAAAGCAAAAGTGAAAACACAAATGAAAAAAACCATTTTTGCTTCTTCTGCTGTGGCTGCTTGATGTTGTTACTGTTAATGGTGTCCATTTTTTTTTCCAGTGAAGCGACGGAGGCCGAGGATCAAAAAGATACTTTTATCGAAGGAAAGTGGGAACCAAAAGTTATGGTGGTGGTGGTGTCACTGTAATCATAAAATGGGAACAATATAATGATTTATGTGGGGATAAAGATTAAAGCATAATTTTTTTTTTTTTAAATTGTTAATTCAGGCTCGTTCGAACTCATGACTCAAGATAAGATTCTGAACTCTAATTATTAAGCCACACACTTCCTGAATTAAAGGATAATGCAGTATAGATTTGAATTGTATTTAGTTTTTTATATTTTGTCACATAAATTTTAATAACATTATATTATTAAAATTTAATTTTATATAAATTCTTATTTTATAATAATTATATCATAATTTATAAAGAAAATTCAGTACAAAATTAGCTGGACAAAAAACCAAGTCAGTGTTTTTTTAAATATTAATTACATGAGTCGGTTAAATGTGATTGGTTGCTGAGGAATTAATTAGATGGAACTGGAAGGTCATTACATAATTTTAAATAATTGATTTTATTTTTTTTCCATTGCGCAAGTATTTACTTTTACTTTTAAAAAATCTATTGTATTTGGAATTGACGATGGGGAATAAATTGTATTTCACAAGAAATTTTGGCAAGACTTGGACCTGACTGAGAATTCAACGGGGAAAAAAGAGAGTTAAAAAAAAAAAGACGATATATGTGATTTTCTTAAATTATTAAGCATCTATTTGAAGAAAATCAAAACCATTATTATAGAAAAGGAAAATTTATAGAAATGATCAATCAGTTTTCCAAATTATAAAAAAAAAAATCACACTTGCAAACATTTCTACTTTATCTCGTTTCGTACTTGTTCACTTTCAAAAAACTCTACTCTATTTAACCCAACAATTCACTGCACACATGGGTGGCTTGATCCTTAATTAATTTAGATGATCGTCTAGGATCCCAATTCAAATATAAGTTTTCATTAAAAAATTTATCAATATTTTTTAAATTTATTATAAAATTGAAAATAATTTTGTATATAAAGGAAATGTTAAAGAAACTGTTTGGGGAAAAATCAGACACATGACACATGGCCAAATACATTCCAAATGGGATCCAAATTAGGGATGGCAAGAAGATCCGGATCCGGCCCGGGTCCGCATGGACCCGGAAGACCCGGATCCGCTTAAAAAATTTGCGGATCCGGGTCTTATTTTAGAGGACCCGCATCATATCGGGTCTGGATGCGGGTCCGAATAATTCCGGACCAGGTATAATTAAAAAAAAAAAAAAACATAACAAATTAACCCTAAATCCCTGATTATGTACTTGTGTTTGTGTTGAAGTTTTTTTCCTTATAGTTTGTTTATGAATTATGATATGTAATGTATTTGTGTTGAAACTTGAAGTTCAAACTTAAGTATTTTTATGTGTTTTGTAATTTCCAATTCAAACTTGTTGTGAATTGTTAATACATAGTATTGATATTGAATAGTGGAAGTGGAGCTTTAAAAAAAATAGTGGGCAGTTGCGGATCCCGGAAGTGCTTAACTGGGTCCATATCCGGACCCGGGTCCGCCGAATTGCTTGCGGATCCGGATCCGGACCCGTACGGATCCCGGTCCGGATCCGGAAATTGTCATCCATAATCCAGATCACTCGTCAAGGCCTGACAACTGAACATATCATCGGATTCTGAGGGCAAAACCTACCATCAGAGTCTGATGGCAGAATCTATCATCAGAATCTGAAGTCAGGACCTCTGTCAAAGTCCGAATTCAGAGTTACACGATAGGAATTCCATCTCACATTTGGTTCCAACAAATGCAAGAAAAGATCGTGTGAATATTGAGCCCGATATATCAACTCCTTAATGACACGAATATATTGAGCGAAGAATAGACAACCAATTAATTACTTTCTGTTTCTTTAAGTTGGACAATCATCTAGAATATGGGAGTTTCGATATTCTAAGGTGTGGGCCGGTTAATGGAAAACGTAAATGAAATGTAACCAATGTTTGTTTATTTTCCTTATAACGAGATATTATAAATAGTACAAAAAAAACCCTAAAGCAATGGATCGACCTTTTGCTTATCAAGAAATAATAGATAACTCTTTATCTATCTCTGTATTTTGTTGATTTTATTGTTTGTGAGATCACATGCACAAACAATTGGCACCGTCTATGGGAACACAAAGATGAAAAGTTATGTTCACAATTTCTTGCAATTATTGAATCCAAGAAATGAGTCAGGATGGTCCCAAGAAACAAAGAGTTTATAATCTCTGTATCCGCCGCTCAATGGGAGGAAGAAATATCCAACTATCTGATACCCTCAGTGGACATCTCGGCAATTAAGGACGAAATGATGAAGTAGATGGAAGACCAAATACAGGCCATGAAAAAGCAATTTCAGGAACAGATGCAGGTCGTGCAGCATGAAAACCAGACACTCAAACTCGTATCTAGTGAAGGAAGTCGAGAACCCCCGTGAGGAGGGGTGACTGGAAAAGAACCATGGTGAAAGACCCCAAGGAAAGAGCCTCATCCAGATTGATGATGCGGGCTCTGATGAAGAGGACTCTGGGGTCAAGGCCGAATGTGGAGAGACGTGGAGCATAGAGAGAAAGGCAAAGATCTGAAGGTGAGTCACAATAGGAAGAACATTCGTTGGAACGAGGAGTTTGTCGATGAAAATATGGTGGTGGCCATAGAAAAAGTGATGAAGTCCATTCTGGTGCAGAGCCCTACGGATTTAGCTGACCTGATGATCATGAGGATATCCACTTCCACATTCCAAGAATGGATCGAAGAGGATTTGAAGCCCCAAGACTTCACCCCACCTAACTTCGATAAATATACAGGGAAGTCAAACCTAGTCACTCATTTAGTCTAGTTTCGACAGAGGTTGTCACTCGAAACCACCAACGAGGCTTTAATATGCAAGATTTTCGTTACCACTATTACCGACAATGTCGTCTCTTGGTTCCTATAATTACCAGAGAGATCCATATGGAGTTTCAAAGACCTGGGGTGAAGGTTCATTAAGCAATACCATGACAACTGCCCCACTGAAGTTACTATGGCGGACATGCAGCTGGAGTAGAGATACGATGAGTGCCAAAAGAGTACCGAGATTAAAGACTATATTGCGAGTTTCACAGAGGTATGACACAAAACTACTAGACGTAAGAACATGTACCGACATTTGAAGATGATTATGAAGATAGGCAAGTTGTTGGAGTATTTGAAATAGAATAGATAGTTGGAAGCCAAGACTCTACCCTGAGAAGTAAACTACCAGCAGCATCAGAGCTAGAGAAACGCCTAGCAAGGACCTGAAGAAACACTAATGGAATGGAATGGCATAGGCTACAAACAAAATGATTGTTAACAATATCAAGAGCAACCTGGATGACAAGAAAGGAAAGTGGCTGGAGGAACCACCAAAAGTACTTTGGGCGTAAAAAACCACATGAAAAGAGGCAACGAGGGAAACATCATTCACTTTTGGTGTATGGTTTAGAAACTGTGATACTAATAGAGGCTGGGTTGCCACCTTAAGAATCTTTATCATCGAGCATGAAAAAAGAACTAGGAACAACTCATGAGGAACCTAGACTTACTGGACGAAGTCAGAGAGTGTGCACAGATCCGAAGAGCGGCATGCCAACATAGAACAAGTTCATACTTCAACAAGAAAGTAAGGATCGAAAGATTCAAAGTGGGAGAGTATGTGCTCCAAAAAATCCCAGAGATCCAGTAAGAGGGAAAGCTCGGAGAACAATGGGAATGGCCATTCAATATCAGCAAGGACCTAATCAATGGAACCTATTAGCTTCTGAATGCTAGAAATATGAAGTCAGTGCTCAGAACATAGAACCTTAAGGTGAGATCCTGGACCCTACACCATCAAGCCACACCCATTGGGGACATAAAGTTCCTACTTGTCAGACCCTAAAGATGAAATGTCTATAAGGGTCTGACACGTCAAAGAAGACTCTGCTGCATGATAGAAAAATCTATCGGAGTATAAAGTTATTACTTGTCAGGCCTTAAGGAGGAAATGTCTATCAGGTTCTGACACGTCAAAAAGACTCTTATGCATGGTAGAAAACCCATCATAGTATAAAATTCTACTTATCAGACCTTAAAATGAAATGTCTATCAGGGTTTGACACATCAAATAAGACTCTTATATATGTTAGAAAAAACCCATCATAATATATTCTGCATGTCAGACCCTAAATTAGGGACGTCTATTAGGATTTGACGCGTCAAAAAAGACTCTAATGCATGTTAGAAAAATTCATCAAAGCACTAAATCGTCTGGTCGTAAATAGAGAATTTCTAACATGACTTGATAAGAAAAGAAGACTCTGACATATGAAGGAGGAGCCCATCAGAATATTAGAGTCTGAAGACCTATCAGAGTCTGGCAAGGCTCAAAATAAAGTGTACATGCAAAAAATAAATTAAAAACCCAAGATTATCACTAAACAAAATATTATATGTTATTCATGTCTTAAGATGCAGATATATGTTTTCCAAAGCACATTTTATTACAACATTCATTGTTGTACATAACATATGTAGGTTAGAGAGCAACATATGTAATGGAGATGCACTCTCAGGGAGGGCCTATAAAGCCGTCGGGGGTTAACTGCATCAAATGTAGGTTACAGAGCACATAGATGTAATGAAGTAGGGGTTGAACGGGAACCGAATGATATAGAGATGATACTCCCCCAGAACAATGCCACCACGAGGGACAACAGCGAGGTTGGTCTCCCAGAGAGATACACTCTTAGAGAGGGGCTGTAAGTAGATGTCTTGAGGAACATCAGTGTCTTCCCTCAGGCGCTGAATTTTTTCATCAAAAGAAACTGAAGAAGTCATGGTAACAAGAGAGTTAAGAGCTTAGATTTGGAAGATAAAATGTTAAGAAAAAAAGGTTTCGTAAGAGGAGGGAGTGCAATGGTTCATGATTTGAAACTTTGAAACAATGGAGTTGACAATGACTGTCAAATCGATATTTAAGGGATGTGACCATTGAGATCCCAATGAGATGGGGAAGATGCCCATATCACCCGAAAAGCCCACTAGAGGCTCAACTTTGAATTTGTTTGTTCCTACCATTTCTCCAAAATGATGCGAACAAAAGATAGAACTATTTGGGGAAAAATCAGGTATATGACATGTGGCCAAACACTTTCCAAATGAGATCCAGATCCATTGTCAGGACCTAACAATAGAACCTATCATCAGAGTCTGAGGGCATAACCTACCATCAGAGTCTGAGGGCAAAATCTATCATCAAAATCTTAAGTCATAACCTCTGTCAAAGTCTGAGTTCGGAGCTACCCGATAGGAGTTACATCTCAAGCTTGGTTCCAACAAAAGCAAGCAAATATCGTGCGAAGATTGAGCCCGAGATATCAACTTCTTAATGATACAAATCTGCTAAGCAA